>WNNJ02002569.1:0-197820 GCA_012934845.2 Pomphorhynchus laevis
CGATCCGAAAATGATTTTAAGAAAGTATTGAATGTAAATTATCAAAATGATTTTAAAAAGGTATTGAATGTAATTTATCAATTACTGTAATAAATGTGTGTTTAGATCGCTTAGATCGTAAAATAAATAAAAAATGTATTGAATTGTCTGGAAATGCATTGATTCACGGATTCTATTCAAATTCACAAAAATTTATGCATTAAGATGATTTTTTTCAATCAAATGTACAAATTAAAGATTCCAATGCTAATATGCTTCTTCAGTAAACGATCCAAAAATTATTTGAAGCAGGTATTGAATGGAAAATATAAATTACTGAAATAAATGAGTGTGTTTAGATCGCTTAGATCTTTAACTAAACAACAAAAATTTGTATTGAGTTGTCTGGAAATGCATTGATTCACGCATTCTATTCAAATTCACAATAATTTATGCATTAAGATGATTTTTCGTTCAATAAATGAACAAATTAAAGATTCAAATGCAAAATTTGCTTCTTCAGTGTGTGATCCGAAAATGATTTTAAGAAAGTATTGAATGTTAATAATAAATTACTGAATTAAATAAGTGTATTTAGTTCGCTTAGATCTATAATTAAAGATACAATATGTAGTGAGTTGTCTGGAAATGCATTGATTCACGCATTCTATTCAAATTTAAAATAATTTATGCATTAAGACGATTGTTTGTTCAATCAAATGAACAAATTTAATATTCAAATGCAAATTTGCTTTTTCACGACCGATCCGAAAATGATTTTAAGAAAGTATTGAATGTAAATTATCGATTACTGAAATAAATGAGTGTATTTAGTTTGCTTAGATCTTTAATTAAAGATACAATATGTAGTGAATTGTTTGGAAATGCAATGATTCACGCATTCCATTAAAATTCACAAAAAAATTATGCATTAAGATGATTTTTCGTTCAATCAAATGAACAAATTAAAGATTCAAATGCAAATTTGCTCAATCAGTAAACGTTCCGAAAATCATTTTAAGAAACTATTGAATGTAATTTATCATATTGTTCTTTAACTATTGAATGTAATAAATGAGTGTGTTTAGATCGCTTAGATCTATAAATAAATAAAAAAATACGTAGTGAGTGGTCTGGAAATGCATTGATTCACGGATTCTTTTCAAATTCACAACAATTTATGCATTAAGATTATTGTTTGTTTAATCAAATGTACAAATTAAAGATTCAAATGCAATATGCTTCTTCAGTAAACGATCCAAAAATTATTTGAAGCAGGTATTGAATGGAAAATAAAAATTACTGAAATAAATGTGTATTTAGATAGCTTAGATCTTTAACTAAACAAAAAAATTTGTATTGAGTTGTCTGGAAATGCATTGATTAACGCATTCTATTCAAATTCACAATAATTTATGCATTAAGATGATTTTTCGTTCAATAAATGAACAAATTAAAGATTCAAATGCAAATTTGCTTCTTCAGTGTGTGATCCGAAAATGATTTTAAAAAAGGATTGAATGTTAATAATAAATTACTGAATTAAATGAGTGTATTTAGTTCGCTTAGATCTATAATTAAAGATACAATATGTAGTGAGTTGTCTGGAAATGCATTGATTCACGCATTCTATTCAAATTTAAAATAATTTATGCATTAAGACGATTGTTCGTTCAATCAAATAAACAAATTTAATATTCAAATGCAAATTTGCTTTTTCACGACCGATCCGAAAATGATTTTAAGAAAGTATTGAATGTAAATTATCGATTACTGAAATAAATGAGTGTATTCAGTTTGCTTAGATCTTTAATTAAAGATACAATATGTAGTGAATTGTTTGGAAATGCCATGATTCACGCATTCCATTAAAATTCACAAAAAAATTATGCATTAAGATGATTTTTCGTTCAATCAAATGAACAAATTAAAGATTCAAATGCAAATTTGCTCAATCAGTAAACGTTCCGAAAATCATTTTAAGACACTATTGAATGTAATTTATCAATTACTGAAATAAGTGAGTGTATTTTGTTCGCTTCGGTCTTTAATTAAATACAAAGTATGTAGTGAGTAGTCTGGAAATGCATTGATTCACGCATTCTATTCAAATTCACAATAATTTATGCATTGAGATGATTTTTCGTTCAATAAATGAACAAATTAAAGATTCAAATGCAAATTTGCTCTTTGAGTATGCGTTCCGAAAATGATATTATGAAAGTATTGAATGTAAATTATAAAAATGATTTTAAAACGGTGTTGAATGTAATTTATCAATTACTGTAATAAATGAGTGTGTTTAGATCGCTTAGATCTTTCAATAAATAAAAAATATATAATGAGTTGTCTGGAAATGCATTGATTCACGCATTCTATTCAAATTCATAATAATTTATGCATTAAGATGATTTTTCGTTCGATAAATGAACAAATTAAAGATTCAAATGCAAATTTGCTCTTTCAGTATGTGATCCGATAATGATTTTAAGAAAGTATTGAATGTAAATTATCAAAATTATTTAAAAAAGGTATTGAATGTAATTTATCAATTACTGTAATAAATGAGTGTATTTAGATCGCTTAGATCTTTAACTAAACAACAAAAATTTGTATTGAGTTTTCTGGAAATGCATTGATTCACGCATTCTATTCAAATTCACAATAATTTATGCATTAAGATGATTTTTCGTTCAATAAATGAACAAATTAAAGATTCAAATGCAAATTTGCTTCTTCAGTGTGTGATCAGAAAATGATTTCAAGGAAGTATTGAATGTTAATAATAAATTACTGAAATAAATGAGTGTATTTAGTTCGCTCAGATCTTTAATTAAAGATACAATAGGTAGTGAGTAGTCTGAAAATGCATTGATTCACGCATTCTATTCAAATTCACAATAATTTATGCATTAAGATGATGTTTCGTTAAATAAATGAACAAATTAAAGATTCAAATGCAAATTTGCTTCTTCAATGTGTGATCCGAAAATGATTTTAAGAAAGTATTGAATGTTAATAATAAATTATTGAAATAAATGAGTGTATTTAATTCGCTTAGATCTATAATTAGAGATACAATATGTAGTGAGTTGTCTGAAAATGCATTGATTCACGCATTCTATTCAAATTTACAATAATTTATGCATTAAGACGATTTTTCGTTCAATCAAATGAACAAATTTAATATTCAAATGCAAATTTGCTTTTTCACGACCGATCCGAAAATGATTTTAAGGAAGTATTGAATGTTAATATTTAATTACTGAAATAAATGATGTATTTAGATCGCTTAGATCTTTAATTAAAGATACAATATGCAGTGAGTTGTCTGGAAATGCATTGATTCACGCATTCAATTCAAATTCACAACAATTTATACATTGAGATGATTTCTCGTTCAGTAAATGAACAAATTAAAGATTCAAATGATTGTAAGAAGGTATTGAATGTAATTTATCGATTAATGAAACAAATGAGTGTAGTTAGTTCGCTAAAGATCTTTAATGAAAGATACCATATGCAGTGATTTGTCTGGAAATGCATTGATTCACGGATTCTATTCAAATTCACAATAATTACAGCATAAATATGATTTTTCGTTCAATCAAATGAACAAATTAAATATTCAAATGCAAATTTGCTCTTTCATTATGCGATCCGTAAATGATTTTATGAAAGTATTGAATTTAAATTGTCAAAATGATTTTAAAACGGTATTGAATGTAATTTATCAATTACTGTAATAATTGAGAGTGTTGAGATCGCTTAGATCTTTAAATAAATAAAAAATATGTAGTGAGTTGTCTGAAAATGCATTGATTCACGCATTTTATTCAAATTCACAATAATTAATGCATTAAGATGATTATTCGTTCGATAAATGAACAAATTAAAGATACAAATGCAAATTTGCTCTTTAAGTATGCGATCCGAAAATGATTTTATGAAAGTATTGAATGTAAATTATCAAAATGATTTTAATACGGTATTGAATGTAATTTATCAATTACTGTAATAAATGAGTGTGTTTAGATCGCTTAGATCTTTAAATAAATAAAAAAATACGTATGAGTTGTCTGGAAATGCATTGATTCACGCATTTTATTTAAATTCACAATAATTTATGCATTAAGATGATTTTTCGTTCGATTAATGAACAAATTAAAGCTTCAAATGCAAATTTGCTCTTTCAGTATACGATTTCAAAATGATTTTAAGATAGTATTGAATGTAAATTATTAAAATGATTTTAAAAAATTATTGAATGTAATTTATCAATTACTGTAATAAATGAGTGTGTTTAGATCGCTTAGATCTTTAAATAAAAAAAATATGTAGTGAGTTGTCTGGAAATGCATTGATTCACGCATTCTATTCAAATTCACAATAATGTATGCATTAAGATGATTTTTCGTTCAATCAAATGAACAAATTAAAGATTCAAATGCAAATTTGCTCTTTCAGTATGCGATCCGAAAATGATTTTAAGAAAGTATTGAATGTAAATTATCAAAATGATTTTAAAACAGTGTTGAATGTAATTTATCAATTACTGTAATAAATGAGTGTGTGTAGATCGCTTAGATCTTTAAATAAATAAAAAATATGTAGTGAGTTGTCTGGAAATGCATTGATTCATGCATTCTATTCAAATTCACAAAAATTTATGCATTAAGATAATTTTTCGTTCGATAAATGAACATATTAAAGATTCAAATGTAAATTTGCTCTTTCAGTATGCGATCCGAAAATGATTTTAAGAAAGTATTGAATGTAAATTATCAAAATGATTTTAAAAAGGTATTGAATGTAATTTATCAATTACTGTAATAAATGTGTGTTTAGATCGCTTAGATCGTAAAATAAATAAAAAATGTATTGAATTGTCTGGAAATGCATTGATTCACGGATTCTATTCAAATTCACAAAAATTTATGCATTAAGATGATTTTTTTCAATCAAATGTACAAATTAAAGATTCCAATGCTATATGCTTCTTCAGTAATCGATCCAAAAATTATTTGAAGCAGGTATTGAATGGAAAATATAAATTACTGAAATAAATGAGTGTGTTTAGATCGCTTAGATCTTTAACTAAACAACAAAAATTTGTATTGAGTTGTCTGGAAATGCATTGATTCACGCATTCTATTCAAATTCACAATAATTTATGCATTAAGATGATTTTTCGTTCAATAAATGAACAAATTAAAGATTCAAATGCAAATTTGCTTCTTCAGTGTGTGATCCGAAAATGATTTTAAGGAAGTATGAATGTTAATAAATTACTGAAATAAATGAGTGTATTTAGTTCGCTTAGATCTATAATTAAAGATACAATATGTAGTGAGTTGTCTGGAAATGCATTGATTCACGCATTCTATTCAAATTTACAATAATTTATGCATTAAGACGATTTTGCGTTCAATCAAATGAACAAATTTAATATTTAAATGCAAATTTGCTTTTTCACGACCGATCCGAAAATGATTTTAAGAAGGTATTGAATGTAAATTATCGATTACTGAAATAAATGAGTGTATTTAGTTTGCTTAGATCTTTAATTAAAGATACAATATGTAGTGAATTGTTTGGAAATGCGATGATTCACGCATTCCATTTAAATTCACAAAAAAAATTATGCATTAAGATGATTTTTCGTTCCATCAAATGAACAAATTAATGATTCAAATGCAAATTTGCTTAATCAGTAAACGTTCCGAAAATCATTTTAAAAAATTATTGAATGTAATTTATCAATTACTGTAATAAATGAGTGTGTTTAGATCGCTTAGATCTTTAACTAAACAAAAAAATTTGTATTGAGTTGTCTGGAAATGCATTGATTAACGCATTCTATTCAAATTCACAATAATTTATGCATTAAGATGATTTTTCCTTCAAAAAATGAACAAATTAAAGATTCAAATGCAAATTTGCTTCTTCAGTGTGTGATCCGAAAATGATTTTCAGAAAGTATTGAATGTAAATTATCAAAATAATTTTAAGAAAGCATTGAATGTAATTTATCAATTACTATAAATGAGTGCATTTAGATTGCTTAGATCGTTAATTTAATAAAAAAATATGTAGCGAGTTGTCTGGAAATGCATTGATTCACGGATTCTATTAAAATTCACAATAATTTATGCATTAAGATGATTTTTCATTCAATAAATGAACAAATTAAAGATTCAAATGCAAATTTGCTTCTCAGTAAACGTTCCGAAAATCATTTAAAGAAACTATTGAATGTAATTTATCAATTACTAAAAAAAGTGAGTGTATTTAGTTCGCTTCGGTCTTTAATTAAATACAAAGTATGTAGTGAGTTGTCTGGAAATGCATTGATTCATGCATTCTATTCAAATTCACAATAATTTATGCATTAAGATAATTTTTCATTCAATAAATGAACAAATTAAAGATTCAAATGCAAATTTGCTGTTTCAGTAAACGTTCCGAAAATGATTTTAAGAAACTATTGAAAGTAATGTATCAATTACTGAAACATATGATTGTATTTTGATCGCTTAGATCTTTAATTTAAGATAATTAAATATTTAAAATTATTGAATTCATGGTGCATAAGCCATGATGTAAATTATAAACCACAACAAGTGGCAGGTTTATTTAAACATCTATTTTTGCATTTACAACATTTGCCAACAAATATCATGTACTTACAATGCCATGTATGTTTTTTGGATCCACGTAGTAGCAATTGTCTTTCACTGTTCGCTTTAGTAATTTCTAAAAGTACGTATTTGAATATTCCTGTTTCATCTATTATTACAGGTTTTATGCTGTCCGCCATAATTGCTATCAATATCAGAACCTACAGATCTGAAATTCATCTTGCATCAGTTGGAAAGTTAGTAATTACAATACAATCGTTTTAAAATATTCAAACATCTTAATAATATGTTTCAAAATTTATTACTAATGATTTAAAATCAAATTTTTTATGCTATTACATAAATTTACAAATTATTTATTTGCAAACAATTGTATGTCGTCAGAGAGCGCTTTAATCTCTTTGGATCACGACATTGTACCTGATCACAAACATATAGTGATCTTCATAAGATAAAAATAAATGACAAAATGAGAACAATGAACGAATTGCTTCTCATTTGTCTTTAAAACTGGTTTCTTGATTAAACATCTTTCCAATTTATCAATGACGATATTAATAAATTATAATTAATATAATTCTAAAAATTATATAAATACTAATTATAATTCTATAAGTACTCACAGTGTAGCGTTTTAGGTGACTTAATTTCATTGTGTCCTCCGTAAGACTTCAAAGAATAGTATTAGACATCCCCTTACAATTGCAAGTTCTAACGTTCGCAGCTTAGTCTCGAAGTTTGATGAGTTTAGTTGTTATTTGTCTCACAGCAATATGTCGATTTTTGCAATTACTGAAACTTGGTATCACAGTGTGATTAGTGATGCTTGTGTTGTCATCCCTGGCTACTCATTATTTAGAACAGACCGACATGATAAATGTAGAGGTGGTGGAGTTGCCTTTTACGTCGCTAACAGAATTATCGTAAGGAACTCCATGTCATATTGCGTCGGACGAATGGAGACACTTTCTTTAATGATAGAATTAGGTGACATCGCCATGACCAGTTATATATCCTATTGTGCTCCTAACTCATCTTACTTATCACCAAGTTTAATTAAGTATCTTACTGATCTCACAAAGTCGTCCAATTTTATCGTTCTTGTTTAGTTCAATATTTCAAATATAACAGGGAATACTCCATTCGAATGTCATCAAGGTGGATGCCATTTGTACACTGAATTATGGAACTTTCTCGTTGATGATATATCTCTTATACAACACGTAACGTAGGCAACCAGGTTTATGGGACATAGTTCTTCCTTGCTAGATTAAGTTTTTAGTAAATGTATACTCGATGTCCATGAAATTCAATATGATCCTCCCATAGGTCTTAATGACCATCTTGTCATTATGTTTACTTCTTGTGCTCTTGTCAATGTATCCCCTGCCGAAACTAAACATCTGAAACGTAACTGGTACAAAGTGGATATTGATTTATTACGTACGCTCGCAATTAGAACGGGTTTTCACAATAGTGACATTACCCATGTCAGTGATTGGGATACGTTATCAGCTTCCCTCAAATATATCACAGACTGCGTCGCTCCATTGAAACCCTTACAAAACCTTTCTAAACGCAAGCCTCTTGGTTCAAAGATGAGTTAATGGGACTTTTAAGAAAACGGAATAAACTCTTTAAATCATCTCTGAATAATCAGGCACTTCGGTTAGAATATCTACAGTGCCGTCGCTTCAACTACATGAAATTATTGAAGAGGCAAAATCATGAATCGACAATCCTGGCCGTTCTAGAGCTATGTCAATAAAATTAGAAGTTATTCCATCAATTTCCCTTTTGACCCATGACGGTAGGATTGCGAGACATCCTTACTAAGTTGTGAGTATGTTGGCAGAGGCCTTTGATCTTATTTGTCCTGCTCCAATTACAGACTTTCGTCAAGCGCAAATTCCCGAGACATAAGTCTCCCATACGCCATTAATTTCTCCAGCAGAGTTATCACGAGAATTGCGTAAATTATCTTGTTACACGTCGGCTGGGCCAGACGACATTCATCCTTTTATTCATCAAAAACTCCATGACTTGCTAGCATTCCCATTATCATAGATGTTTAACATATCTCTATGTACATCATGAATCCCCAATCAGTGGAAGCGATCTCACATTACTCCCATATACAAAAAAGCGAACAGAGAAGACCCATCAAATTATCGCCCTGTAATTCTGTCAAACGTTGTATGTAAATGTTTTGAAAGATTCGTGCATAAATACATAACTTCTCATATAGATAGATTAAACTTTTGCACCCTTATCACCATGGATTTCGCCCTAGTCGTTCATTCCTCAGTACATTAATTATGGCTCGTGAAAATTGGACGGATGTAGTAGCCGTTGGGTGTGGGGTCGATGATTTTTATCGATTTTAGCCGGGCATTTGACCGAGTACCACATGATCATCTGCTAGTAGTTTTGGATAAATGCGGTATCGATCCTCATGCAGTTCGTTGGATTAGTTCGTTCTTGAAGGGTCGGTCATATTAAGTGAGGCTAGGCAGTAGTGTTTCTTCAACATGTCATGTTTATGCCGGAGGGCAACAAGGTACGGTTCTCGGCCCTTTACTGTTCAAAATTTTCTTTGGGGATCTGTTAAGACTGAAATGCAATATCCCAGCGTTTACGGATGACCTCAAGTTATGGCGGTGCATTCAATCGTATCATGACTATTTTCTGCACAAGAAAGATTTAGACAATATTGTTAGGTAGAGTAATGAGACAGGACTGATCTTAAATATATCCAAGTGCTGCCACATGCACTTAGGACATGAGAAATTTCCTTTCAGATATAAATTAGGTGCCGAGCTAATTACGCAGGTACAATGAACGAGAGATTTGGGAATACTTGTGCACAAGTTATAGAAGAGTCGCCCAAACACGAACATAATCATCCAAACGACCAGGAAACTTAGCTATGTGGTCCGGAGGTGTTTTTGTAACCATCGCCTTCATGTCATAAAACAATATACAATTCACTTATTCGTCCTATTATTGAATATTGTATCCCTGCATTATTTCCGTGTACACGTGTTGAGATGAATGAGTTTGAAAATGTCCTCCGTAGTTTGACGAGATTGTGCCATTCCCTCAGGAAATTGTCTTATAAGGACCGCTTGCGCAATATAGGAGTTCCTTCAGTAAGTACTAGTATGGTATGTCGTGATATTTTGTTTTAAGGATATGTTATTCGAACGTGACGGATTTCTCGGTCGACTTATTCAACAAAGACAGCGAACTACTAACCGAGGTCACTCTCTTACTGTAAGGATAGAGTGACCTCGGTTAGTAGTTCGCTGACTTCGCTGAATACAATCGTATTAGGCAATGAAGCACGGCATTAAGGTTGATTGGCATATATGAATGGGCAGATGATTCCACGAAAGAGGAGCAGCCACAAGTAAGGAGCGGAAGCCAAAAGAGGTAGAGTAGTTTGGGACATGTAAAAAAGGGAATAATGGGAACGTAATGAACAGTAGACAGGACGATTATTGTCGAGAACAGGAAAATTAAGAAATAAAAATGTGTGAAAAGTTACAAGGCGGATAGCAATGAGAGACGAATTAGAACAAGAATAAATGGTAGGTAATTTGTGAAAAGCAAGATGGTGAGATGTATGATCAAAACGACGAAGACGGAAGAGAATTCGGACGGTTGCGTTGACGATGTGTTGTAGCGGAAGAAGAGTGGATTTAAATGAGTTAGAAAATAGACTAAGACAATGATTATCAAGAACAATATGTATTGAAAGTAGCAAATGCGTGCCAGCTGCACGCTTACAAGTACACTAACTAAAAAAAAACAGAAAAATTTAAACAATTGTTAAATTGTTTAAATATGATCGGATTTGGCATTTGAAACACAATACTGCTAACAATTGATTTAGTCAAATTGTATTTATAAATTAATGTTTATAATTAATTATATAATTATATAATTGAGGTTGATTGGTGTATATGAAGGTAGATGATTCGACGAGAGAGAGAAGCAGTCACGAGCAAGAGCGGAATACAATGAAAGTACAGTAGTTTAAGACATGTAAAAGAAGGGAATTACGGAAGCGCAAAGAACAGTAAACAGAACGAGAATTGTCGAGAAAAAGAAGGTTGAGAAATGAAGAGGTATGAAAAGTTACCAGACAGAAAGCAATGAGAAAACGAATTTTAACACGAGAATAAATGGTAGGCAAATCGAGAGAAGCAGGATGGTGGGATTCAAAAAACACGAAAACGAAGGAGAATTTGGACAGTTGCGTTTACGATGCGTTGTAGTGGAAGAAGAATGGATTTAGATGAGAGGGAAATAGAAAAGACAGTAATCAAGTCTTGAGACTAGTGATCAATCTACGAATTTGACAGAAGTCTGTTGAGAATCAAGTTAGATGAGCGGACTTTATCCGTAACGAAAGGTTTAAGTGAAAGACGGTTGTCAAAATGGAAGCCTAAGAAAACGAGATTGTCAACAATAGGAAGAATTGTAGAATTTAATGATACGAAGAGAGGTTCTAAGCCGGGTCATCGAGGAAATATCCACATTATTTTGGATTTATTAGGATTCAACATAATACAAAAAGAGAGATAATTGAAAATTGCGGCAAGACTGCTGGTAGCAGAAACACTAAGATTATGAATACGGTAATCAAGTCCTCACTCGCCTGGAATCAACTCCCTCTCGACGTCCGCCGCGCTCCCTCCTTTATCACATTCAAACACCTCCTCCGTTCACACCTTCTCGACACCTGATTCACAGTTTTGTTTTGTTGTGGTCATGTAAGCGTGCGCTGGCACGCATTTGCCACGTTAAAATAAATCCTTTGTTTTTCAAGTACATGAGCATAGATGAGAATATCATCAGCATAATGCATAACATGGAAATTAAATGTATGATAAATAGAAGACAAATCACCGAGAAGAGAGAAAAGCAAAGGGCCAAATACGGATCATTGTGGAACACCGGACGGGATGGAAGGATGGAAAATGGAAGAGTTAGAACAAACGCGAAAAGTACGGTTTGATACATATACAAAACCAAGATACAGTGGGTAACGAGAAGCCATCATCATGACGAAGACGATGGAGGACAATCGAGTGATCGACGATGTCAAAAGCAGATGAGAGATCAAGATAAACTATGACATTACATAATTTGTAAACGCGCGAGATGAGTAGGTCGTTATAAACTTTAAGATAGTCAATTTCATTAGAGTGATTAGAGCTAAAACCTGCATGAATGGGGGAAACAAGTTGCAGGAGAATAGATATGTATTAAGTTGCTTGAGAACAAGACGATCAAAGAGTTTGGAAAAGGTTGGGAGAAGTGAGATAGGACAATACGTAGATAATTGTGAGTGGTCGCGAGATTGCTTTTTGATAATTAACGTCGCTTATACAAAAATTCGTAGTATAGTATTGAAGATTGACGAATTTCGGAACAGATTCTTTACATATAAACCTCAAATAATTGCAGTTACCGAACTTTGGCTCCATCATGATATTGCTGATAGTATGATAGCTGTGGATGGGTATTTTATCATCAGGGTTGATCGTAATGTACGACGAGGAGGCAGTGTTGCACTTTATGTCGATCAATGTATAGGTGTTGACGATTTTGAGTGTTATACTGACACATATGGTACTTGTGAATTAATGGTAGTGAGTCTATCCCATGCAAGAAATAAACTTGCACTATGTTATAGATATCCCTGTAGCTTCGTTCTCACTCAGGAATTCTCAGATATTTTGACAAAGGCAACGATGGGTGACCGGTTTTTCTGCTTAGGAGACTTCAATATTTTCAGCATCAATATGGATAATCCTCATTCAGGAATAATCTCTTCTAGTAAACTAGATCATGACTTGTGGAATTTTCTGTTAGATAACCCACTTCTTGTTCAGCATGTATCAGCACCAACTAGGATTATGAATGATCAAAGTTCTTTATTGGATTTAATTTTATCTAAATCATTAACAGATGTGCCTGACATTATGCATGAAGCACCCATAGGAGTTAGTGATCATTGTGTATTGCTTTTTCACTTCTAAGGGATTTCAAATAATATTATTGACGAAGTCGAAACTAAATTCTTCAAACATTGTTGGTATCGTGCGAATCAGTGTAAAATTCTTCAAGCAGCATCGACTATGAACTTTGTAGGCGCTAGCGACGATGTTGAAGATTGTTGGAAGGTTTTCCGTCCAGCAATGTGTGAAATAATAGAAAAATACGTTCCCAACAAGATCGTACATAAAAATAAAAAAAAGTGAATCCTCCGTGGTTTAACTTAGAACTTCAATCAGAACTAAAATGAAGAAAGCGACTGTTTAAATTAAGTTGCAAGGACAATACTTATCGACAGAAATACGTCAATTGTCATAACGATTTCGAAAAGCTTAAAAAACGCAAAAAAGTAAACTACGAAATGACAATAGCTGCGGACTTTCATGGTGCACCAAAACGATTTTGGGCTCACATACGTAGAAATTGGACAATTCCTCCTGCGATTTCGTCTCTTCGGATTAATAATAACTTTATCACATCGCCTCAAGCCGACACGTTTGCGTCGACTTTTCAACTCGTAACTAATAACACAGAAATTAACCATCAATCTCGTGTAAGTTATTCACAAAGTTATTTTGATGTTACTACCGAGGAGGTTTAAAGTGAGTTAAATTCTTTACGACATTCATCACTGATCCGGATGGATTACATCTCCATATACTAAGGATATTATCTACATTTATTGCTTCACCGTTAGCTTATTTTTTTCAAGGAGATCGTCACAATCCTGAAAATTATAGAGCAATAAGCTTTACACGTGTTGCATATATGATGTTAGAGCGCATATTGCATCGGCGATTACCATCATATCTTGAATCATCGAACTTGTCAGATAATTCGCAACATGGTTTTCGTCCTGGACGTTCTTGCATATCTAATCTTTTATGTGCACGCGAAGCATGGGTTGATGCAGTTGCGCAGGGTTATTCTGTTGATGTCGTGTATTTCAACTTCAGTCGGTTCTTTGATAGGGTTCCCCACAATATGTTGATTGAGATTCTTGTAGATTATGGAATTGAAATTCATATTATTCGATGGATTCACGCTTTCCTATCTGATCGTTCTTTCAGAGTTCGAGCTGGAAATTGTCTATCTAGAACGTCAAATTTATCAATGAGTGTTCCTCAGGGATCGGTGTTGGGTTCATTATTATTCGTGATATTTCTGAATAGTTTGCTACGCTCTCTAAAATGTAAAAAATTAGCATTCGCGGATGATCTTTAAATATGGAATGTCATAACATGCCATCCGATATGCAACACTTCCAAGATGACATAATCTGAGGTGGAAACATAAATGTGTCCACCTCAGATTTGGTCGTAGTGATTTACCAAATGATTATTCTGTTTGCGGTGAGATTATTCCCACGATGGAAGGAAATGTACGGCTACGGATGGACGAGTTGAACAATGTGGTTAGGAAGGGAGAGATAGAGGAGCAGATATTTTTAAGCAAGTGAGTGGGAATTGGGTCAGAAGGAGAGGTTTTATTAGGTAATTACAGCAGAAACGAAGGAACTTCATCAGACGAAACGGGAAGAAGGTGGAATAGCTCTGGGAGGGAAGTATTAAAAGAGAAGAGAGGATAGAAGGGGCATAAGTGTAGAAGAGAAAGTAAATTAGATAACTTAGATTGTAGAGCGAAAAGCGGCTTGTTAGGGAAGAAATAAGTTTAAAAAAGGATTTATTTTAACGTGGCAAATGCGTGCCAGCGCACGCTTACATGACCACAACAAAACAAAACTGTGAATCAGGTGTCGAGAAGGTGTGAACGGAGGAGGTGTTTGAATGTGATAAAGGAGGAAGTTGGAGGGAAAGAGATACGTATTAACTTGCTTGAGAACGAGACGCTCAAGTAGTTTAGGGGTTGAGAGAAGTGATAAAGGACGATACGAAGACGGTAGTGAAGAGTCGAGAGATTGCTGCTTGATTAAAGGACGAACAGTGGCGTATTTCCAGTTGGAAAGAAATGTACGGCTACAGATGGACGAGTTGAACATAATTAAAGATACAATATGCAGTGAGTTGTCTGGAAATGCATTGATTCACGCACTCAATTCAAATTCACAACAATTTATACATTGAGATGATTTCTCGTTCAGTAAATGAACAAATTAAAGATTCAAATGATTGTAAGAAGGTATTGAATGTAATTTATCGATTAATGAAACAAATGAGTGTAGTTAGTTCGCTAAAGATCTTTAATGAAAGATACCATATGCAGTGATTTGTCTGGAAATGCATTGATTCACGGATTATATTCAAATTCACAATAATTACAGCATAAATATGATTTTTCGTTCAATCAAATGAACAAATTAAATATTCAAATGCAAATTTGCTCTTTCATTATGCGATCCGTAAATGATTTTATGAAAGTATTGAATTTAAATTGTCAAAATGATTTTAAAACGGTATTGAATGTAATTTATCAATTACTGTAATAATTGAGAGTGTTGAGATCGCTTAGATCTTTAAATAAATAAAAAATATGTAGTGAGTTGTCTGAAAATGCATTGATTCACGCATTTTATTCAAATTCACAATAATTAATGCATTAAGATGATTATTCGTTCGATAAATGAACAAATTAAAGATACAAATGCAAATTTGCTCTTTAAGTATGCGATCCGAAAATGATTTTATGAAAGTATTGAATGTAAATTATCAAAATGATTTTAATACGGTATTGAATGTAATTTATCAATTACTGTAATAAATGAGTGTGTTTAGATCGCTTAGATCTTTAAATAAATAAAAAAATACGTATGAGTTGTCTGGAAATGCATTGATTCACGCATTTTATTTAAATTCACAATAATTTATGCATTAAGATGATTTTTCGTTCGATTAATGAACAAATTAAAGCTTCAAATGCAAATTTGCTCTTTCAGTATACGATTTCAAAATGATTTTAAGATAGTATTGAATGTAAATTATTAAAATGATTTTAAAAAATTATTGAATGTAATTTATCAATTACTGTAATAAATGAGTGTGTTTAGATCGCTTAGATCTTTAAATAAAAAAAATATGTAGTGAGTTGTCTGGAAATGCATTGATTCACGCATTCTATTCAAATTCACAATAATGTATGCATTAAGATGATTTTTCGTTCGATAAATGAACAAATTAAAGATTCAAATGCAAATTTGCTCTTTCAGTATGCGATTTAAAAATGATTTTAAGAAAGTATTGAATGTAAATTAACAAAATGATTTTAAAAAGGTATTGAATGTAATTTATCAATTACTGTAATAAATGAGTGTGTGTAGATCGCTTAGATCTTTAAATAAATAAAAAATATGTAGTGAGTTGTCTGGAAATGCATTGATTCATGCATTCTATTCAAATTCACAAAAATTTATGCATTAAGATAATTTTTCGTTCGATAAATGAACATATTAAAGATTCAAATGTAAATTTGCTCTTTCAGTATGCGATCCGAAAATGATTTTAAGAAAGTATTGAATGTAAATTATCAAAATGATTTTAAAAAGGTATTGAATGTAATTTATCAATTACTGTAATAAATGTGTGTTTAGATCGCTTAGATCGTAAAATAAATAAAAAATGTATTGAATTGTCTGGAAATGCATTGATTCACGGATTCTATTCAAATTCACAAAAATTTATGCATTAAGATGATTTTTTTCAATCAAATGTACAAATTAAAGATTCCAATGCTATATGCTTCTTCAGTAATCGATCCAAAAATTATTTGAAGCAGGTATTGAATGGAAAATATAAATTACTGAAATAAATGAGTGTGTTTAGATCGCTTAGATCTTTAACTAAACAACAAAAATTTGTATTGAGTTGTCTGGAAATGCATTGATTCACGCATTCTATTCAAATTCACAATAATTTATGCATTAAGATGATTTTTCGTTCAATAAATGAACAAATTAAAGATTCAAATGCAAATTTGCTTCTTCAGTGTGTGATCCGAAAATGATTTTAAGGAAGTATGAATGTTAATAAATTACTGAAATAAATGAGTGTATTTAGTTCGCTTAGATCTATAATTAAAGATACAATATGTAGTGAGTTGTCTGGAAATGCATTGATTCACGCATTCTATTCAAATTTACAATAATTTATGCATTAAGACGATTTTGCGTTCAATCAAATGAACAAATTTAATATTTAAATGCAAATTTGCTTTTTCACGACCGATCCGAAAATGATTTTAAGAAGGTATTGAATGTAAATTATCGATTACTGAAATAAATGAGTGTATTTAGTTTGCTTAGATCTTTAATTAAAGATACAATATGTAGTGAATTGTTTGGAAATGCGATGATTCACGCATTCCATTTAAATTCACAAAAAAAATTATGCATTAAGATGATTTTTCGTTCCATCAAATGAACAAATTAATGATTCAAATGCAAATTTGCTTAATCAGTAAACGTTCCGAAAATCATTTTAAAAAATTATTGAATGTAATTTATCAATTACTGTAATAAATGAGTGTGTTTAGATCGCTTAGATCTTTAACTAAACAAAAAAATTTGTATTGAGTTGTCTGGAAATGCATTGATTAACGCATTCTATTCAAATTCACAATAATTTATGCATTAAGATGATTTTTCCTTCAAAAAATGAACAAATTAAAGATTCAAATGCAAATTTGCTTCTTCAGTGTGTGATCCGAAAATGATTTTCAGAAAGTATTGAATGTAAATTATCAAAATAATTTTAAGAAAGCATTGAATGTAATTTATCAATTACTATAAATGAGTGCATTTAGATTGCTTAGATCGTTAATTTAATAAAAAAATATGTAGCGAGTTGTCTGGAAATGCATTGATTCACGGATTCTATTAAAATTCACAATAATTTATGCATTAAGATGATTTTTCATTCAATAAATGAACAAATTAAAGATTCAAATGCAAATTTGCTTCTCAGTAAACGTTCCGAAAATCATTTAAAGAAACTATTGAATGTAATTTATCAATTACTAAAAAAAGTGAGTGTATTTAGTTCGCTTCGGTCTTTAATTAAATACAAAGTATGTAGTGAGTTGTCTGGAAATGCATTGATTCATGCATTCTATTCAAATTCACAATAATTTATGCATTAAGATAATTTTTCATTCAATAAATGAACAAATTAAAGATTCAAATGCAAATTTGCTGTTTCAGTAAACGTTCCGAAAATGATTTTAAGAAACTATTGAAAGTAATGTATCAATTACTGAAACATATGATTGTATTTTGATCGCTTAGATCTTTAATTTAAGATAATTAAATATTTAAAATTATTGAATTCATGGTGCATAAGCCATGATGTAAATTATAAACCACAACAAGTGGCAGGTTTATTTAAACATCTATTTTTGCATTTACAACATTTGCCAACAAATATCATGTACTTACAATGCCATGTATGTTTTTTGGATCCACGTAGTAGCAATTGTCTTTCACTGTTCGCTTTAGTAATTTCTAAAAGTACGTATTTGAATATTCCTGTTTCATCTATTATTACAGGTTTTATGCTGTCCGCCATAATTGCTATCAATATCAGAACCTACAGATCTGAAATTCATCTTGCATCAGTTGGAAAGTTAGTAATTACAATACAATCGTTTTAAAATATTCAAACATCTTAATAATATGTTTCAAAATTTATTACTAATGATTTAAAATCAAATTTTTTATGCTATTACATAAATTTACAAATTATTTATTTGCAAACAATTGTATGTCGTCAGAGAGCGCTTTAATCTCTTTGGATCACGACATTGTACCTGATCACAAACATATAGTGATCTTCATAAGATAAAAATAAATGACAAAATGAGAACAATGAACGAATTGCTTCTCATTTGTCTTTAAAACTGGTTTCTTGATTAAACATCTTTCCAATTTATCAATGACGATATTAATAAATTATAATTAATATAATTCTAAAAATTATATAAATACTAATTATAATTCTATAAGTACTCACAGTGTAGCGTTTTAGGTGACTTAATTTCATTTCATTGTGTCCTCCGTAAGACTTCAAAGAATAGTATTAGACATCCCCTTACAATTGCAAGTTCTAACGTTCGCAGCTTAGTCTCGAAGTTTGATGAGTTTAGTTGTTATTTGTCTCACAGCAATATGTCGATTTTTGCAATTACTGAAACTTGGTATCACAGTGTGATTAGTGATGCTTGTGTTGTCATCCCTGGCTACTCATTATTTAGAACAGACCGACATGATAAATGTAGAGGTGGTGGAGTTGCCTTTTACGTCGCTAACAGAATTATCGTAAGGAACTCCATGTCATATTGCGTCGGACGAATGGAGACACTTTCTTTAATGATAGAATTAGGTGACATCGCCATGACCAGTTATATATCCTATTGTGCTCCTAACTCATCTTACTTATCACCAAGTTTAATTAAGTATCTTACTGATCTCACAAAGTCGTCCAATTTTATCGTTCTTGTTTAGTTCAATATTTCAAATATAACAGGGAATACTCCATTCGAATGTCATCAAGGTGGATGCCATTTGTACACTGAATTATGGAACTTTCTCGTTGATGATATATCTCTTATACAACACGTAACGTAGGCAACCAGGTTTATGGGACATAGTTCTTCCTTGCTAGATTAAGTTTTTAGTAAATGTATACTCGATGTCCATGAAATTCAATATGATCCTCCCATAGGTCTTAATGACCATCTTGTCATTATGTTTACTTCTTGTGCTCTTGTCAATGTATCCCCTGCCGAAACTAAACATCTGAAACGTAACTGGTACAAAGTGGATATTGATTTATTACGTACGCTCGCAATTAGAACGGGTCTTCACAATAGTGACATTACCCATGTCAGTGATTGGGATACGTTATCAGCTTCCCTCAAATATATCACAGACTGCGTCGCTCCATTGAAACCCTTACAAAACCTTTCTAAACGCAAGCCTCTTGGTTCAAAGATGAGTTAATGGGACTTTTAAGAAAACGGAATAAACTCTTTAAATCATCTCTGAATAATCAGGCACTTCGGTTAGAATATCTACAGTGCCGTCGCTTCAACTACATGAAATTATTGAAGAGGCAAAATCATGAATCGACAATCCTGGCCGTTCTAGAGCTATGTCAATAAAATTAGAAGTTATTCCATCAATTTCCCTTTTGACCCATGACGGTAGGATTGCGAGACATCCTTACTAAGTTGTGAGTATGTTGGCAGAGGCCTTTGATCTTATTTGTCCTGCTCCAATTACAGACTTTCGTCAAGCGCAAATTCCCGAGACATAAGTCTCCCATACGCCATTAATTTCTCCAGCAGAGTTATCACGAGAATTGCGTAAATTATCTTGTTACACGTCGGCTGGGCCAGACGACATTCATCCTTTTATTCATCAAAAACTCCATGACTTGCTAGCATTCCCATTATCATAGATGTTTAACATATCTCTATGTACATCATGAATCCCCAATCAGTGGAAGCGATCTCACATTACTCCCATATACAAAAAAGCGAACAGAGAAGACCCATCAAATTATCGCCCTGTAATTCTGTCAAACGTTGTATGTAAATGTTTTGAAAGATTCGTGCATAAATACATAACTTCTCATATAGATAGATTAAACTTTTGCACCCTTATCACCATGGATTTCGCCCTAGTCGTTCATTCCTCAGTACATTAATTATGGCTCGTGAAAATTGGACGGATGTAGTAGCCGTTGGGTGTGGGGTCGATGATTTTTATCGATTTTAGCCGGGCATTTGACCGAGTACCACATGATCATCTGCTAGTAGTTTTGGATAAATGCGGTATCGATCCTCATGCAGTTCGTTGGATTAGTTCGTTCTTGAAGGGTCGGTCATATTAAGTGAGGCTAGGCAGTAGTGTTTCTTCAACATGTCATGTTTATGCCGGAGGGCAACAAGGTACGGTTCTCGGCCCTTTACTGTTCAAAATTTTCTTTGGGGATCTGTTAAGACTGAAATGCAATATCCCAGCGTTTACGGATGACCTCAAGTTATGGCGGTGCATTCAATCGTATCATGACTATTTTCTGCACAAGAAAGATTTAGACAATATTGTTAGGTAGAGTAATGAGACAGGACTGATCTTAAATATATCCAAGTGCTGCCACATGCACTTAGGACATGAGAAATTTCCTTTCAGATATAAATTAGGTGCCGAGCTAATTACGCAGGTACAATGAACGAGAGATTTGGGAATACTTGTGCACAAGTTATAGAAGAGTCGCCCAAACACGAACATAATCATCCAAACGACCAGGAAACTTAGCTATGTGGTCCGGAGGTGTTTTTGTAACCATCGCCTTCATGTCATAAAACAATATACAATTCACTTATTCGTCCTATTATTGAATATTGTATCCCTGCATTATTTCCGTGTACACGTGTTGAGATGAATGAGTTTGAAAATGTCCTCCGTAGTTTGACGAGATTGTGCCATTCCCTCAGGAAATTGTCTTATAAGGACCGCTTGCGCAATATAGGAGTTCCTTCAGTAAGTACTAGTATGGTATGTCGTGATATTTTGTTTTAAGGATATGTTATTCGAACGTGACGGATTTCTCGGTCGACTGTATTCAACGAAGACAGCGAACTACTAACCGAGGTCACTCTCTTACTGTAAGGATAGAGTGACCTCGGTTAGTAGTTCGCTGACTTCGCTGAATACAATCGTATTAGGTAATGAAGTACGGCATTAAGGTTGATTGGCATATATGAATGGGCAGATGATTCCACGAAAGAGGAGCAGCCACAAGTAAGGAGCGGAAGCCAAAAGAGGTAGAGTAGTTTGGGACATGTAAAAAAGGGAATAATGGGAACGTAATGAACAGTAGACAGGACGATTATTGTCGAGAACAGGAAAATTAAGAAATAAAAAGGTGTGAAAAGTTACAAGGCGGATAGCAATGAGAGACGAATTAGAACAAGAATAAATGGTAGGTAATTTGTGAAAAGCAAGATGGTGAGATGTATGATCAAAACGACGAAGACGGAAGAGAATTCGGACGGTTGCGTTGACGATGTGTTGTAGCGGAAGAAGAGTGGATTTAGATGAGTTAGAAAATAGACTAAGACAATGATTATCAAGAACAATATGTTATTGAAAGTAGCAAATGCGTGCCAGCTGCACGCTTACAAGTACCACTAACTAAAAAAAAAACAGAAAAATTTAAACAATTGTTAAATTGTTTAAATATGATCGGATTTGGCATTTGAAACACAATACTGCTAACAATTGATTTAGTCAAATTGTATTTATAAATTAATGTTTATAATTAATTATATAATTATATAATTGAGGTTGATTGGTGTATATGAAGGTAGATGATTCGACGAGAGAGAGAAGCAGTCACGAGCAAGAGCGGAATACAATGAAAGTACAGTAGTTTAAGACATGTAAAAGAAGGGAATTACGGAAGCGCAAAGAACAGTAAACAGAACGAGAATTGTCGAGAAAAAGAAGGTTGAGAAATGAAGAGGTATGAAAAGTTACCAGACAGAAAGCAATGAGAAAACGAATTTTAACACGAGAATAAATGGTAGGCAAATCGAGAGAAGCAAGATGGTGGGATTCATAAAAAAACACGAAAACGAAGGAGAATTTGGACAGTTGCGTTTACGATGCGTTGTAGTGGAAGAAGAATGGATTTAGATGAGAGGGAAAATAGAAAAGACAGTAATCAAGTCTTGAGACTAGTGATCAATCTACGAATTTGACAGAAGTCTGTTGAGAATCAAGTTAGATGAGCGGACTTTATCCGTAACGAAAGGTTTAAGTGAAAGACGGTTGTCAAAATGGAAGCCTAAGAAAACGAGATTGTCAACAATAGGAAGAATTGTAGAATTTAATGATACGAAGAGAGGTTCTAAGCCGGGTCATCGAGGAAATATCCACATTATTTTGGATTTATTAGGATTCAACATAATACAAAAAGAGAGATAATTGAAAATTGCGGCAAGACTGCTGGTAGCAGAAACACTAAGATTATGAATACGGTAATCAAGTCCTCACTCGCCTGGAATCAACTCCCTCTCGACGTCCGCCGCGCTCCCTCCTTTATCACATTCAAACACCTCCTCCGTTCACACCTTCTCGACACCTGATTCACAGTTTTGTTTTGTTGTGGTCATGTAAGCGTGCGCTGGCACGCATTTGCCACGTTAAAATAAATCCTTTGTTTTTCAAGTACATGAGCATAGATGAGAATATCATCAGCATAATGCATAACATGGAAATTAAATGTATGATAAATAGAAGACAAATCACCGAGAAGAGAGAAAAGCAAAGGGCCAAATACGGATCATTGTGGAACACCGGACGGGATGGAAGGATGGAAAATGGAAGAGTTAGAACAAACGCGAAAAGTACGGTTTGATACATATACAAAACCAAGATACAGTGGGTAACGAGAAGCCATCATCATGACGAAGACGATGGAGGACAATCGAGTGATCGACGATGTCAAAAGCAGATGAGAGATCAAGATAAACTATGACATTACATAATTTGTAAACGCGCGAGATGAGTAGGTCGTTATAAACTTTAAGATAGTCAATTTCATTAGAGTGATTAGAGCTAAAACCTGCATGAATGGGGGAAACAAGTTGCAGGAGAATAGATATGTATTAAGTTGCTTGAGAACAAGACGATCAAAGAGTTTGGAAAAGGTTGGGAGAAGTGAGATAGGACAATACGTAGATAATTGTGAGTGGTCGCGAGATTGCTTTTTGATAATTAACGTCGCTTATACAAAAATTCGTAGTATAGTATTGAAGATTGACGAATTTCGGAACAGATTCTTTACATATAAACCTCAAATAATTGCAGTTACCGAACTTTGGCTCCATCATGATATTGCTGATAGTATGATAGCTGTGGATGGGTATTTTATCATCAGGGTTGATCGTAATGTACGACGAGGAGGCAGTGTTGCACTTTATGTCGATCAATGTATAGGTGTTGACGATTTTGAGTGTTATACTGACACATATGGTACTTGTGAATTAATGGTAGTGAGTCTATCCCATGCAAGAAATAAACTTGCACTATGTTATAGATCTCCATGTAGCTTCGTTCTCACTCAGGAATTCTCAGATATTTTGACAAAGGCAACGATGGGTGACCGGTTTTTCTGCTTAGGAGACTTCAATATTTTCAGCATCAATATGGATAATCCTCATTCAGGAATAATCTCTTCTAGTAAACTAGATCATGACTTGTGGAATTTTCTGTTAGATAACCCACTTCTTGTTCAGCATGTATCAGCACCAACTAGGATTATGAATGATCAAAGTTCTTTATTGGATTTAATTTTATCTAAATCATTAACAGATGTGCCTGACATTATGCATGAAGCACCCATAGGAGTTAGTGATCATTGTGTATTGCTTTTTCACTTCTCAGGGATTTCAAATAATATTATTGACGAAGTCGAAACTAAATTCTTCAAACATTGTTGGTATCGTGCGAATCAGTGTAAAATTCTTCAAGCAGCATCGACTATGAACTTTGTAGGCGCTAGCGACGATGTTGAAGATTGTTGGAAGGTTTTCCGTTCAGCAATGTGTGAAATAATAGAAAAATACGTTCCCAACAAGATCGTACATAAAAATAAAAAAAAGTGAATCCTCCGTGGTTTAACTTAGAACTTCAATCAGAACTAAAATGAAGAAAGCGACTGTTTAAATTAAGTTGCAAGGACAATACTTATCGACAGAAATACGTCAATTGTCATAACGATTTCGAAAAGCTTAAAAAACGCAAAAAAGTAAACTACGAAATGACAATAGCTGCGGACTTTCATGGTGCACCAAAACGATTTTGGGCTCACATACGTAGAAATTGGACAATTCCTCCTGCGATTTCGTCTCTTCGGATTAATAATAACTTTATCACATCGCCTCAAGCCGACACGTTTGCGTCGACTTTTCAACTCGTAACTAATAACACAGAAATTAACCATCAATCTCGTGTAAGTTATTCACAAAGTTATTTTGATGTTACTACCGAGGAGGTTTAAAGTGAGTTAAATTCTTTACGACATTCATCACTGATCCGGATGGATTACATCTCCATATACTAAGGATATTATCTACATTTATTGCTTCACCGTTAGCTTATTTTTTTCAAGGAGATCGTCACAATCCTGAAAATTATAGAGCAATAAGCTTTACACGTGTTGCATATATGATGTTAGAGCGCATATTGCATCGGCGATTACCATCATATCTTGAATCATCGAACTTGTCAGATAATTCGCAACATGGTTTTCGTCCTGGACGTTCTTGCATATCTAATCTTTTATGTGCACGCGAAACATGGGTTGATGCAGTTGCGCATGGTTATTCTGTTGATGTCGTGTATTTCGAATTCAGTCGGGTCTTTGATAGGGTTCCCCACAATATGTTGATTGAGATTCTTGTAGATTATGGAATTGAAATTCATATTATTCGATGGATTCACGCTTTCCTATCTGATCGTTCTTTCAGAGTTCGAGCTGGAAATTGTCTATCTAGAACGTCAAATTTATCAATGAGTGTTCCTCAGGGATCGGTGTTGGGTTCATTATTATTCGTGATATTTCTGAATAGTTTGCTACGCTCTCTAAAATGTAAAAAATTAGCATTCGCGGATGATCTTTAAATATGGAATGTCATAACATGCCATCCGATATGCAACACTTCCAAGATGACATAATCTGAGGTGGAAACATAAATGTGTCCACCTCAGATTTGGTCGTAGTGATTTACCAAATGATTATTCTGTTTGCGGTGAGATTATTCCCACAAATTCGTATACAAAGGATCTTGGGATAATTGTTCAGAATTCGTTTAAAACCGACCTTAATACTGAAAATATATGCAACATGTCGAGGCAAGGTACTTACATGATCAAAAATACCTTTAGTTCGCTTCCACCGTCTCAGTTCTCACTATTATATAAGGCGTTGATCATACCAATCATTGATTATGCTTCGCCGGCGACTTTTCCTTCTACGCGTGGTGAAATAAACCAATTAAAAAAGATTCGTCGCCGATTTTCCAAGCTATGTCCTGGTCTTCGAAACATTACCTACTGTGATAGACTAAGCCGACTAAATATTACTTCAGTTTACGCGAGATATTGTACAATGATTTATTACAGTGACGAATGATCCATGTCTTTCCTGGTTCTCCATTGGAATCCGTTATAATAAATGATCGCTCGAGACACATAGGACACTCTTTATCAGTTGTTGTTTAATCACACGGGAAATGTCATAGATACTTGCGATTATCTCACAGAGCGGTAAATCTATGGAACCGATTGCCAAATTCGATCGTGTCTGACGCAGTACACATCATTCCAGAATGCGCTGAGCATGTGGATAAAAAGAGAAGATTCTTTGCAGGAAATATATAACTATATGTGACAATTTATTATTGCTGAACTACTTTTTTTTCTTAATATCGGGATCAGACAAAATGACTCTTTTATGTGTCAATGTCATGTAATAATTTTTTTAGCCGAATAAAATTTATTTTGCACAATAAAATGAGTTTGCGCAAATTGGCTTCAAACTCAGGGTCAAATATAGTATCAAGACCGAATTTTGACTAATTGACGAAATATATAAACTTGGGTCCTTGTTGTAGCAGTATGTTCCATACTGCTACAGTATGTAACTGTAGCAGTATGTTTCTGTAACAGAACTGTTTTTTTTGTCTGTAGCAGAACCGTTTCTTTCTTTTCAATTTCTTTCTTTTTTATTTCTTTCTTTTTCTTTTCTTAATATTGTGATCAGACAAAATGACTCTTTTATGTGTCAGTCTTGTAATAAATAATAGGTTGAAGATATGACAAACAGTGGCGCATTTCCAGATGGAAGGAAATGTACGGCTACGGATGGACGAGTTGAACAATGTGGTTAGGAAGGGAGAGATAGAGGAGCAGATATTTTTAAGCAAGTGAGTGGGAATTGGGTCAGAAGGAGAGGTTTTATTAGGTAATTACAGCAGAAACGAAGGAACTTCATCAGACGAAACGGGAAGAAGGTGGAATAGCTCTGGGAGGGAAGTATTAAAAGAGAAGAGAGGATAGAAGGGGCATAAGTGTAGAAGAGAAAGTAAATTAGATAACTTAGATTGTAGAGCGAAAAGCGGCTTGTTAGGGAAGAAATAAGTTTAAAAAAGGATTTATTTTAACGTGGCAAATGCGTGCCAGCGCACGCTTACATGACCACAACAAAACAAAACTGTGAATCAGGTGTCGAGAAGGTGTGAACGGAGGAGGTGTTTGAATGTGATAAAGGAGGAAGTTGGAGGGAAAGAGATACGTATTAACTTGCTTGAGAACGAGACGCTCAAGTAGTTTAGGGGTTGAGAGAAGTGATAAAGGACGATACGAAGATGGTAGTGAAGAGTCGAGAGATTGCTGCTTGATTAAAGGACGAACAGTGGCGTATTTCCAGTTGGAAAGAAATGTACGGCTACAGATGGACGAGTTGAACAATGTGATTAGGAAGGGTAAGATAGAGGAGCAGATATTTTTAAGCAAGTGGGAATTGGGTCAGAAGGAGAGGTTTTATTAGGTAATGACAGAAGAATAAAAGAAACTTCATCTGACGAAACGGAAAGGTGGAATAGCTCTGGGAGGGAAGTATTAAAAAAGAAGAGAGGATAGAAGGGGCATAAGTGTAGAAGAGAAAGTAAATTAGATAACTTAGATTGTAGAGCGAAAAGCGGCTTGGAAGGGAAGAAATAAGTAGGAGGGAAAGAGATACGTATTAACTTGCTTGAGA
Source organism: Pomphorhynchus laevis (assembly GCA_012934845.2). Lineage (NCBI taxonomy): Eukaryota > Metazoa > Acanthocephala > Palaeacanthocephala > Echinorhynchida > Pomphorhynchidae > Pomphorhynchus > Pomphorhynchus laevis. The sequence continues at coordinate 27,470 of WNNJ02002569.1, forward strand.
ACGAGACGCTCAAGTAGTTTAGAGAGGGTTGGGAGAAGTGATAAAGGACGATACGAAGATGGTAGTGAGGAGTCGAGAGATTGCTGCTTGATTAAAGGACGAACAGTGGCGCATTTCCAGATGGAAGGAAATGTACGGCTACGGATGGACGAGTTGAACAATGTGATTAGGAAGGGTGAGATAGAGGAGCAGATATTTTTAAGCAAGTGAGTGGGAACTGGGTCGGAAGGAGATGTTTTATTAGGTAATGACAGAAGAATAGAAGAAACTTCATCTGACGAAACGGAAAGAAGGTGGAATAGCTCTGCGAGGGAAGTATTAAAAGAGAAGAGAGGATAGAAGGGGCATAAGTGTAGAAGAGAAAGTAAATTAGATAACTTAGATTGTAGATAAGAAAATTCATCAGGATTTGTGTTACAAGGGGTAGATGATCGTGAATGAATTGAGTTTGAGATTTTTTAATGAAATTTAGAGTTTGAAGATGACTCGAGTTGATTTAGTCAAAAGATAGTCCGTTTAGTTCTCATAAGAATGAGATGGGAACAGCGAAGAGATAGATAGAAAGCACGGAGATGTGCAGTGTGTGAGTTTGTGGAACGTTTAAGAAAACGATTTAACACACGAAAAAAGTGTGACGGAGTCGACGCTTAGAAAGACAACAGCAGCAATCGAGCCAGGGAGTACGGAGCAAGCGCTGAAAACGTTGGGGTCGAATAGGCAGGAGGGGATTGAGGATAGTCGTAAGTTGAGAATCAAACAGTATGTAAAGATCACCAAGAGAAAGATAGTTAAGTGGAAGTGAACAATTGAAGAATTGAGTCAAGCTGAAAATAGAATATAGATATCGAAAAGTTTCCAGGTTCGACCTGTAGTAGCAAATGTTGGAGGCGGAGAAAGAGAATGAGGATGGGGACGAGTAAGAGTGACAAGGAAATAATCGGACAAACCAGGATCAGTAATTGACAAGGAGGTGTAGTCATATAATCAGTTAGGAATATCAATGATGTCGAAAGCGCCGAGAATATAGGTATGCCTTGTTGAAAGTAATTTATAGTTAAAATCAGAAAAAAAATTAGCTAGTGATAGCGTCAGAGTCAGCTGGACGATCAAGACAAATGTTAAAACCGAAAACGAAAGAAGTAGTATAAGTCAATGAACAATAATAAAAATCTGCTAGGTAGTTAAAGAACATACGTGAGTGGGCAGCTGAGCTCGGACGGTATATAATCACAAGTTGCATAGGGAAAGGAGTTTAAAATCTGCGTGAGTAATTCGAACGAAGTCTAACGGATGTTAGCGTTAATTTTACATAAATGACGTTGTGTGACGAGCAATGGCAGCAATACCGCCATGGTTAAAAGCAGTAGATGCGAAAGATACAATTGACGAGCAGATTCAACTAGATAACAACCAGAGCGAAATAGGCGACGAATAGCAAGATCGTCAGAGTCAGTCGCAGGATTCGGTAATGCAGATAATATCGATAAATAATTAATCGAAGATATCAAGGAGCAGATCAGCTTTATGAAGAATGGAGCGAGTGTCGAAAAGACTAAGACGAAAAGTATGCTCGGGAGCGAGATCGACTAGCAAAGAAGACAGGGGGAGAGACGGAATGCTATCGGATATTGACCTCGTGTGTACGACGTAAAAATTTAAGTTGATTTGACAAATTGATAAGGATGACTCGCCGTTTGTTTCACGTCGATGTTTCTCAATGCAAGTTAAATTGAGCTGGGCAATATCAGAAGGGGAGCGTTCAGGATAGATACGACAAGTAGATGAAATGGTAACAATTTTAAAACGCTAGGAGAATATCAAGAATCACGTGAACTATGTCGGAAAACAAATTTTTAGGAGTGGATGTCTGAGATTATTGGATATAGTGGATTTGTTTAAACGGATCAAAGATCCAGGAGCGATATTATTGAAGAGGAATGGATTATCATCAGGAAGAATGGTTGCTAGGATAGACCTGAAAGCGGATATATCATCATTGAGGCGAGATTGTGGAGAAAATGATTCGGAAAGCTTTAAGTTATATGATAATACAGCGATAGCGCAAAGGATAACGATTACGCGGATGTGGTGGATGGACAGAGCTGGTAGGAGTAGAAGCAGAAGAGCAGATAGAGTAAGAATGACAGGAGTGCTCGATGGAGAATTAAGATAGGTTGGAACATGTGTGACAGAAGTGGAGTGTTGAATCGGCTGATCGGAGATGTTACTGAAGATGATTTTTACGGAAGGATATAAATTATTGAGAAGTGATACGAGGGAGGTAAAGTAAGCAGTAAGTAAAGCGAAGAAAGTATGAGATGTATTTAGATGGAGAGGAATAGGAAAGAGGAAGTACGAGATAAACAGAATTACGCTTTGCATTGTTAGGATAATGAAGATGACTGGAAGTTTTATCGTAGTTGTTCGAGGAGTGTATGTAAGAGAAGGTTAAAGAATGGGATTATACGATGCGAAGTCAGGTGTTGATGCGATGGAAACGTCAAAAACAGTATCGGTCTGAGTAGTCGTATGTAAGACAGAAGTGGATGAGCAGGATAGCTGTAAAAGTTTTACTGATGTGCAAAAGCCACAAGTAAACAGTTTACTTTGATACACCGAACGATCAGATATTTTAACTCGAACAAGAGTCCATACGTCCTAATCTTTACAATCGCATCCAACTTCCAAACTTGATCATTACATTCCGATGTGGAATATGCGTTACCAAGAACCGGGATTTGAGATCGACTCTTTCTAGGCATGATATTTTATCGAGAGATAAAGCACAATCCGCGAGCGTAGCGAGCATAACTGACAGAAAACATCTGGAATTGGCAGGAAAAATCTGGAATTTAAGTAATTTGTAACTATCAAGACAATTTGTTCACTGTAACGGTGAACTCAAGATATTTTACTCGACTCGTGAAGATGGGGAGTGGTTGATGCTGCAAAATGAAAGAAAGTGATAGTCTCTTAAGTTTTAATTTGGTGGCAGGGGCGCCATGAAATACTATCATCTGCGATATTTATTGAAGTTTAGAAAAAGACTATATGTGGGTTACTGGTCTTTTAATCTTAAAAGGAATTAAATTATGTCTGATACTACATCTGTGCACCTGCATCCAGAAAACAGGGATGTGGAATCATCAGCATATACCACAAGATGTTGATTGCGTTTGAAAGCCTTGAAGAGTACAATCGAGCTAGCAAGATATAAAATAGAAGAAAGTGGGGATCCCTGAGGTACACCCGTAATAGGGTAGAACTGACGCGCATTAGGGTCGCCTTCATAGTAGAACCGCTTAGTGTACAGCAATATCTCCACCCTGTTAACAATTCTCGCAAGCAGCCTGAGGTACCTGAGAGAGGAGATAACGAAGGGAATTGAGATGCAGTCAAATGCAGCAGAAAAGTCAAGAAAAACGCCACAGCAAGCTGATGACTGTTATCAGGACAATAAGAAAATAGGAAAATAAAAAAATTCTGCTAATAAAGAGTACAGAGGAATGTTAGAAATTTATTTAATAGAAAATTGTCATTGCCAAATAAACTCCAATTCATTTATTTATAAACTAAAAAATTAAATTAAAATGAATATTACTAAACCCATAAAAAATTAGATCTAACATAGAGCGTACGACTACGATGAATTAATGTAACTGTCCTACACTTGTTTAATTTTTGTTAAAATCGCTATTTTGTATTTTTTAATAGCCAGCGCCTGCGAACATAACCTAGTATCTATATACGGACATGTATATATTATCTGGACAAACACAGTACATTTAATGTTTTAGGATATCTGCAAGTGCGGGCATGTCCAATAACCTATCACATAGGGATCTGCCTGTATATCCTATACAGCCAAAATCACTGTGACGTGATACACAAAGAAAGCATACGATTCGCAAACAATTCAGGTCTATACGATGATGTAATCCACGTTGATAAGCTTGAATATGGCGAGTTTTAGGTGAAGGCCTATCAAATGACATGAATTAACATATATTATTATGCATTTATCTTAATATTTATCAATTTGTAAAGCCGTTGGGAGGGATTTTAAAACTAGTGTAAGATAATTAATAATTGAGATAATCACGTAGGGCTCTGCCTGTTTGTCCTAAATAACCCAAATCACAGAATCAGCACGGTATGTGATATACTGTAACGTAAATATCTCTCTTATGTTTGCGGTTAATCAATTACTGAGCATATTTTAACGGGAAAACATTTTCTAATAAGATAACGTTTTAATTCCTTACTAATTAGTTAATTTCGAACAAACGATCCATTACACCATAATTTTGTAGATTTGAATAATATTATTATTACTAACAATTGATTTAGTCAAATTGTATTTATAAATTAATGTTTATAATTAATTATATAATTATATAATTGAGGTTGATTGGTGTATATGAATAGGTAGATGATTCAACGAGAGAGAGAAGCAGTCACGAGGAAGGAGCGGAAGCCAATAGAGGTACAGTAGTTTAAAACATGTAAAAAAAGGGAATTACGGAAGCGCAAAGAACAGTAAACAGAACGAGAATTGTCGAGAAAAAGAAGGTTGAGAAATGAAGAGGTATGAAAAGTTACCAGACAGAAAGCAATGAGAAAACGAATTTTAACACGAGAATAAATGGTAGTTTATTAATGGAAATCCCACCATCTTGCTTCTCTCAAATCGAGAGAAGCAAGATGGTGGGATTCATAAAAAACACGAAAACGAAGGAGAATTTGGACAGTTGCGTTTACGATGCGTTGTAGTGGAAGAAGAATGGATTTAGATGAGAGGGAAAATAGAAAAGACAGTAATCAAGTCTTGAGACTAGTGATCAATCTACGAATTTGACAGAAGTCTGTTGAGAATCAAGTTAGATGAGCGGACTTTATCCGTAACGAAAGGTTTAAGTGAAAGACGGTTGTCAAAATGGAAGCCTAAGAAAACGAGATTGTCAACAATAGGAAGAATTGTAGAATTTAATAATACGAAGAGAGGTTCTAAACCGGGGCATCGAGGAAATATCCACATTATTTTGGATTTATTTGGATTCAACATAATACAAAGAGAAAAGAGATAATTCAAAATTGCGGCAAGACTGCTGAAAGCAGAAACACTAAGATTATGAATACGATAATCAAGTACATGAGCATAGATGAGAATATCATCAGCATATCGCATAACATGGAAATTAAATGTGTGATAAATAGAAGACAAATCACCAAGAAGAGAGAAAAGCAAAGGGCCTAATACGGAGCATTGTGGAACACCGGACTGGATGGAAGGATGGAAAATGGAAGTTAGAACAAACGCGAAAAGTAGGGTTTGATACATATACAAAACCAAGATACAGTGGGTAACGAGAAGCCATCATCATGACGAAGACGATGGAGGACAATCGAGTGATCGACGATGTCAAAAGCAGATAAGAGATCAAGAGAAACTATTACAATACATAATTTTTGAACGAGCGAGATGAGTAAGAGAAATATTACTCATCAATATTACTCATTATAATTATATATAATTATATATTATATAATTAATATAATATTAATTTAATAAATGAGGTTGTGTTTTAATTTATAAAATGTCTAAAATAAAAATTGGAGTTTACGCACAATTGCCGAGTATAATTACTAAGGAACATGTTTGAATCTTCGAACCGACAAAGTAGAAGAGCCAGATAAAATAATTTTTTATAAATTATATATAAATAAAAAAGATAATAATTATATTTATGAGATGCATTTAAATATAAATAGCCAGTATTTTAAAACGCAATGAGTCATAGGAAAGTTATAGGAAATTTTATGATCCACCGAAACTTATATCAATTTTTAAATGTCCAATAACATTTACAATATGCCAAACAACAAAACAGAAGCATTATTATTTTAAACGATAATTTTTAAAATATAATTATTAAAAAAATATCATTTATTTATTTCATTATTTTATATTAACTAAACAATTTTGTTATCTACAGATAACCAAACCTTGTAAACTTCAGTTATTTAAGCTTTTATTTAAGTACAATATTAATTTGTGTATAAAAAATCATGTCTATTTTTTAAATTTGTTTAAAAATTTAAATTTTTTTTAAATTTTTTATGCTCATGCAAATGCTTATCGTATTCATGATCTTAATGTTTCTGCTTCCAACTCTCTTGCCTCAATTTTCAATAATATTTTTTCTTCGTATTACTCTGAATCATAATAAATCCAAAATAATGTGAATCCTTCCTCGATGCTTCGGCCTAGAACTTCAATTCGTATCATTAAATTCTTCAATTCTTCCTATTCTTCCTATCTCGTTTTCTTACTCTTCAATTTCGACAACTGACTTTCCTTAAACTTTTCGTTCGGAACAAAGTACGCTCATCAAGCTAGATTCACATCAACTTCCAAATTCGTAGATTAATAGATTTCCATTCCTCTATGACTCTCATATAATATCTCCTATTCTTAAAACTTGATTACTGTCTTTGTAAGACATCAAACTTAATGTCTTTTTCTATTTTCCAACTCACCTAAATCCAATCTTCTTCCACTACAACGCATCGTCAACGCAGCCGTCCGGATTCTCCTCCGTCTTCGTCGTTTTAGACATACATTACACCATCTTGCTACTCTCGATTTGCCTACCATTTATTGTCATGTTCAAATTCGTCTTCTTCTCTTTACTTCCTTGCTTGTAACTTTTCATACTCCTTCATTTCTCAACTTTCCTTTACTCGACAACTTTCGTTCTGTTTATTTCTTTGCGATCCCGTACTTTCCTTCTTTTACATGTCCCAAACTAATATACCTTCTTTGGCTTCCACTCCTTCCTTTAGATGTTCCTCTCTCGTGAAATCATCTGCCCATTCATATACACTAATCCACCTCAATACTGTGCTTCAAACGCCAAATCCGATCCCATTTAAGCAATTTTACTAATTTATCTGTGACTTTTACTGTTTTTTTAGTTAGTGAGCTTGTAAGCGTGCAGCTGGCACGCATTTGCCACGTTTAATAAAATATATTACTATTAAATCATGATTAAAGAAAAAATTTCTCATAGATTATTTAAAGAATCGGTTACAATTCTAAAAACAAACATCTGAATACATTTTTGATAATTTTTGAAACGAAATCGATGACAATAATTTAATTTGGGCAATCGCGAGATATATGTCCGTATTCTTTACAGTTATAACACTGAACACTTTGATTGTCCTCTCTTTTGTAATTGCGAGTGTTGCTTGCACTGCTGCCGGTATTACCTTCTTCGGGACAGTCTCTAGCAATGTGTCCAATCTTGTCGCATTTGTAACATCTGTCTTCAGTTTCCTCGCATTCCCTAGCCATATGGCCTGTTTTATTGCATCGATAGCATCTGGTTGCACTAAAGTCATTACTTCGGCTATAATCATTATTGCCGCCGCGACCACCAGAATAACCGCCTCTGTTAAAAGATCGATTTGTGTACTTTCTGTCGTTCTGAGGACAGTCTCTAGACATATGACCACTCTGATTGCAATTATAACAAAGTCGATCATCGTTTCCTCCTCCACCACCACCTGAACGATTTGGGCGTTTGCTCTCTGTGCATTCATAGGCCATGTGGCCCTCCTGTTGGCAGTTGAAACATTTTACTGGTCCACGTCCTCCACCACTGCCGCCATATTGCTGTCCATAACCACCACCACGTCCGCCTCTAGATGATCGATTGCCACCCCTAGATGAAGAACTTGTACATTCTCTTGCAAAATGTCCGCTTTGGCCGCACGCATGACACACTTCAACAGTACTCATTAATGATGTTTTAAAGTACCGTCTTCTATTATCTAAAATTATATATTCAATAACGTAGTAATCAGTTTTGAAACGCCACCTACCCTTATCATCTATAGCAAAATTGTGAAGAGCTTATATGATGTTCAATTTAAAAGACATCAAGCTCAATCGTTTAGAGTAAAGAAAGCAAAAATGTAAATATTTAAATGTTAAATCATCATATTGTTGGCAACAAGTTATTCCGTCACCTACTAATATATTGAACAAACACTATTTACTAAAGCGGTGCCTTGCTGAATCAGATAAATTTCAAACCGAACACTGTTCGAGAGTAGATATCAAATAATATACGATAACAAGTTATTATAATAATTAATACAGACAAGTGCAAAATAATAATTTTTGCGGCAAGTTCTCTAATAATTATTATTCAATAAGTGAACAAATTTATCCAGATAGCCTTATTCACAATAAAATCAACAATATTAATGATAAAGAAGGTATATATCTTGATATGAGCATTAAATATGTCATCGTAAAGAGGACATATTTAAATGTACAAGAAACATTTTTTGAATAAGCATTCATGTATAAAATAAAATTAAATAATAAAAAAAATATAATACATTAAATAATGAAATTTTAAGAATTGCAACAATTTGTAACGATATTGGTTTTCTTCAAAATCATTTAAATAATTTAATAGATGCATATTTTAATGTATGTATTTAGTGTATTTAGCTATATTAATTTAATAACTTTGTAAAAAATTAATCTAAATTTAATATATTTAATCTTAAAATATCTTAATAATTTTGAGATTTAATATTTAAATTTTATGTTCCAATGGGAGGTAATAGTAGCCCAATTATAGCTGACTTAAGCTTTTTATAGAATATGAATTAGTTTATAACTGTTTAACAAATAAATCCAAGTTATATAAAGATATTAATTATTTGTTTCGATACATTGATGATATATGTGTATTTAATTCTAATAATTTTTATTCAATTAGTGAGCACATTTATCCAGGTAGCCTCATTCTTAATAAAACCAATATTAATGTGGCTCTCTTCAAAATCACTTAAATAATTTAATAGATACATATTTTAAACTGGGTTACTATAAAAATAACATCAAGCAGAAAATAGTAAAATATAATATAAATCAACAAAATATTATTAAAAATATTTAAACTCTTAAGTGAATTTTTTATTAACTGTTTATATAATTGAAATAAAAATATTGAAATTAAAATTTAATCAACACAATAATATAAAGAATAAATTAAAAATCATTAGCGGAAAAATTTTATGGATGGAAAATAAATAAGATACTATATAATAGAATAATATAACAGATAATCAAATTCCTACTTATGGCCTCCAAGTAGGCCATAAGAATAACCCTCCTGGCTTATTCTTACGTTATAAAATATCTGAATAAAAAGAAATTTTAACATTAAGATATTTACTGTCTAAGTATAAAAAGTTTATTAACCAAATTTATTATTAAAATTTATCAAATAAATTTAATTAAATAAATTTTATATTTACCTAAATAATTTAAACAATCGACAAACAGCTCATTATCTAAAACATATAAGTTCAAATAAATATCATATAAAAACTATAAAAGTATAGATTTTTCTATACAAACTATAAATATTTGTAAAAAATTTATCCCAAATTTATTAATGCTTAAAATATTATTCTAAGCATTCAAAAACAATTATAAAGCAAGCAATTTAAACCCACAAGACAAATTTTCTAATGTATGACATTAATAACCGCAAAAGTCCACTTACTAGAATAACAAAATCAACTAGTTGTGAAGATACATCAGGAAAACAACGCCGCACGTTGAAGATACAAGATTTCTTAGCAAGTGCGTAGTCTACTTGGGTAACCGTAGATTGTCTCTATCTCACAATTTCATACAGTATATATTAACCTAGAGTAACCTCGTATCACATGTCTTTAAGGCAAAATATTAGGACATGCGATTGTCAATTATATATAATAATGTATCACATCTATTTCGTATATTATAGACACCTAGATTAGTCTCGTACCCCAGGATAATTTTTAAGGCAAAATATTAGGACATGCGATTATCCTAATATCCTAGTATCACATATATTATACAAGCAATTACCACGAAATCCTATGTGAAAACCAAAAGAGAAATGTAGAATGTTTCTGCTTTTTAGCAAGAAATTTTAATAGAAAACACGTGAATATAGAAATCACGTGATCCACGGTCTCCTTGTATCCAGGAGTTTAGTAATATATGGCTTACCACAAAATCAAAGATGTCATATCATAGACAGTTGCATTAGTCAGCTTTCATTAGTCGGTAGAATGCATTTTTTACTCGAACTGATTGAAACGGATAGAATTTATTAGGTTCATTTGCGAAAAATTTTTACGAAAACAAATCCGAAAACAAATCCGAATTAGAAAAACAAATTCTAATTCCTTGAATACGGACAACAATGTTAGTGCGTACATCGCATTCCATTTCTATTAATTGCGCAAAACTATATTCTTTCATGCTAAACAAAATGCCATATTGAACCAATGCACAGATCACTAGTGCTCGTGTCGAAAATACGTGGTCAAAATGATTGACGAACACTATAACTCGTAATCAAAAATAAAAATATTCAACTTTAGCATGCTACCAGCAAACTGATCTCAGCAGCTTGAAGGAATCTGCTTAAAAAAGGTTGCTTAAAACTAAAACAATTGAATGTACTGCTATAGCTTGCAGATATATTTAGCAAGATAAATGTCGTGACGATATAGGATAACTATCGGTAAATAATGCAAAAATCAATTGTAATTATCATTAATGAAATCAAAACCGGCAACCCATAGTGATATTTAGAAATACTGATGTAGCTTTTTTATGAATGTAGATTAAGTTTGCTGTTTGCTTGGACACACCTGGGTTAATAATTTACGCATTCGCTGTTGTGAAATACGAAAGAACTTGCTTAATAAAAACAAGTCGTGATCCATACTATGGGAGTTGTTTTGTGACCTCTCTACTAACACAAAGTCTGCATAAGCTAGTAACGCGAAAGCAATGACACGTTTACTGATAACCGTGTAAAATTATCTAAATGTCATATCAAAGGATTACCATGTCAGATTCTACAACAAAGGGTTTATCTGCGGCGAACGATTATATGGATGCTTATATAGAATAAGAGCACAAATGTGAACATGCATAGTTCGTCAAAGTATTTAATCAGTTATAACAATACAGTACTGAACAAAACCGAGTGCTCTGCTGAACAAGAATGAGGTTTTACCAATCACAAGAGTGATGTAATCATGCTTTGCGCTGTAGTTTGCAGAGGGTAGCAGAAATGCGTATGCTTGTGGCGGAAACTAATAAAAGTTCAAGGTCGCAGCTGTTAAACTGTGTACTATATTCATTAACATGCTGTACGCTATACAGCATATGTTAAAAATTGAACTTGCTACATCAAAGTAATTAATACACGAATCATACTGCGTGATTAACATTATAAATTACGACGTTACAGACAAAAAAACAAGAGTTCTCGATTGCCTTAAATGAAAAGATAATTTTTATCAAAGCAATTGCGATTTAATTATAATTAATTTATTAAAAGTGGCAAATGCGTGCCAACTGCACGCTTACAAGTCCACAAACAAAAAACCGCAAAAGTCAAGCAGATAAATTAGTTAAATTGTTAAATGGGACCGGATTAAGCGTTTGAAGCACGGCCGGGAGGTTGGTTGGCGTATATGAATAGGCAGATGATTCCATGATAAATAAGCAGCCACCGGGAAGGAGCGGAGTCCAAAGGAGGTAGAGAAGTTTGGGACATGTAAAAGAAGGGAATTACGGGAACGCAGCGCACAGTACACAGTACGAGAATTGTCGAGAAAAGTAAAGTCGATAAATGAAGGAGCAGGGAAAGTTATCGGATTAAGCGTTTGAAGCACGGCCGGGAGGTTAATTGGCGTATATTAATAAGCAGATGATTCCATGAGAGAAAGTAGCCACAAGGAAGGAGCGGAAGCCAATAAAGGTAGTAGTTTGGGACATGTAAAAGAAGGGAATTACGGGAACGCAGCGCACAGTACACAGTACGAGAATTGTCGAGAAAAGTAAAGTCGATAAATGAAGGAGTAGGGAAAGTTATCGGATTAAGCGTTTGGAGCACGGTCGGGAGGTTAATTGGCGTATATTATTAAGCAGATGATTCCACGAGAGAGGAGCAGTCACAAGGAAGGAGCGGAAGATAGGTAGAGTAGTTTGGGACATGTAAAAGAAGGGAATTATGGGAACGCAAAGACAGTAATCAGGACAAGAATTGCCGAAAAATAAGGCTGAGAAATGAAGTAGGAAAAGTTACAAGGCGGAAAGCAATCAGAAGACGAATAAAATATAAAAAACAAAAATATGGAAGCTATAAAAACAATCAAATGAAATCTTTAGATAAAATTATTTAAAATATCCTTAACTTTTTCTTAAATAAAAAGGCAGTTTTTCATATATTATTAAGTTCAAGATGGCATCAACAAATGTTGCCAGAAATTGAACATCCAATTTTTGAAAATTTAATTTGATGATGACTGCAGGATCAATAAAATCTATAGAACTTCATTTTCGTTTAAATTGTGGTTACTCAATTAAATCTGAAAAAAATATTTAATTTAGTGCTTTAAAAAGCCCAATTGAACCAAAACTTTCGCTGTTCGATAACCAACATCTTACTATTCGATTAGAATAGTAATGGTAAATTGATATGAAATATTATTATTTGTATTTTAATTATATTTATATTAATGTTATTAAATCAAATCATTTAAGTGAGTACACGTATTTTATCTAATTATAAAATAAACGAAACATAATAATTCCAAATCAAAAGTTAATAATTAAATAATGAAATAAATAATTGTTTTTAGATTTTCTATAATTTATATCAAGTATAAATAAACAAATAAGATTGTTATAAGATTTTTATAATTTATATTAGGTTTAAATAAAAGATTGAAATTTGAAATAAAAGTCATTTTTATGAATTGACTAATAAATAACAGACCATTTATAATTTGATAACTTATTCTATTTGTAGAATAAAGATTAGAAGTCATCAGGAGAAACTGCTATGCTATCAGGTTTCGGTCCCTATTCTTAAATAGGGGCCGAAACCCTATTATGGGCGTCGAAATTGAGCGTCTTATGGGACGCTCAATTTCTATGTATATACGTGGTCCTCGTTCTGTTCAATCTGCAAACTTAACTAACTAAATTAAAGTGCAACGGTATTTGTCTCCTGTGTTTTGATTTTGTAAGCATATGCGACCTTAGATGTCGCATTGCGACCTTAGATGTCGCATTTAAGCAAAAACATTAATGAAGACAATCCACTGACATGTAAATTTATCAAGTTTTATAGACTGTTTAAAATTTCAATTTAAAAAATCAACCTTTAAAAACGTATTTCAAAATTAAAATTACAATCGCATTACCTCGGTAAATTAAAGTATCGACATAAATCCAGAATCGCAAAGTTAATAGTTAAGCAGTGATGCTAATCATAGGCTTAAGCTAATAATGTCCGAAACTGTAAATGGAGCTTTTAACATAGTCATTTATCTCAGAATACGCTAGAAATTGCGAAATGTTATTATGTACACAGGGCAGTGACTGAAAAGGCTGTTCCGTTCGCACATTGTGTAACACAATGCTTTAAAAACAAAAGCAAAATATCAGTATGGAGCAATCCAAGGATAAAGTTTTATAATGTTATCTTGATCCGCATGTATTATCCAACTGTTAACATAAGCCTTGAATTGTCTTAGTGATGATGAAGCCACGATGTCATGTGGTCAAGAGTTCAACAACTTGAACGCTCTGTATGACTATTATAAAATTACAGGAACGACGAAATTAGTTTTATTTTAAAACATAACAATATTTCGATAGCTCCTGATATCAATTCAGGAAAATTACAAGCAGATTATCCCAAATTTGTAGTTTCTGAAGATTATATCAAGACCTTTCGAAATGTTGTGAATGCTTTAAAATAAAATTAATTTCTTCGTTCATGTAAATTTACAAAACTATAAGACCAAGTAAATATTTTAAATATAAAATATTATTTAAACTTCTCTATTATTTTCAATAAAGTGTTATAATTTCGCCAAAAATCAAAGTAGAGCAAGCGGATATTCGCAGTAGTCAACCAACGGGGTTAAACCCGAATACGACTCTTATGAATTGACTGTAAGCCACAGCGGAGGGGAACCAGGTACAACGAGAGCTCGTTATAGTGAAGAGTTCGTTTGCAACTAATAAATTCGTTGATTTGGTTCTGATATTAGATTGCATTCCCACTGTCTTGTCTCAATTTCCAATCATCTTTCTTTCCTTCGCGTTTCTCTGTTACTTAATAAATCCAAAATTATATGGATCCTACCTCGACGCTTTGGCTTAGAACCTTCCTCCCTATCATTAAATTCTACAATTCTTCCTATCGTTGATAATCTCGTTTTCCTAGGCTTCCATTTCGACAAAATTTCGACAAGATTTCCATTCTTGTATAACTCTCATATCTTCTCTCCTTTTTCTATACTCGATTATTGTCTTGTCTATTTTCCAACTCACCTAAATCCACTCTTCTTCCTTTACAACGCATCATCAACGCTGCCGTCCGAGTTCTCCTCCGTTTTCGCCGTTTTGATCATACATCCTACCATCTTGTTTCTCTCGATTTGCCTACAATTTATTGTCGTGTTCAAATTCGTCTTCCTCTCATTGCTTTCCGCCTTGTAACTTTTCATACCCCTTCATTTCTCAATCTTCCTTTTCTTGATAATTCTCGTCCTGTTTACTGTTCCTTGCGTTCCTGTAATTCCCTTCTTTTACATGCCCCAAACTACTCTACCTCCTTTGGACTCCGCTCCTTCCTGGTGGCTGCTCCTCTATCGTGGAACCATCTGCCCATTCATATACGCCAATCAACTTCCTTGCCGTGCTTCAAACGCCAAATTCGATCACATTTAAACAATTTATCTGCTTGACTTTTTCAATTTTTGTCAGTGGACTTGTAAGCGTGCAGCTGGCACGCGTTTGCCACGTTAAATAAATTATTCAACTAATTTATTAATTAACATACTTATTAACTGTAATGCAAGATCAGTAGACATCTGTTTTCCTTTTACGGTTACAGAAAATACAGACAGTCATTAAAGATAAGGAACGATTGAAAAGTGAGGCGTATTATAAAACGGAGCTAAATGTTTCTTATCACTTTATCAAGTTTAAAGGTACAGCTTATCGTAAAAATGATGATTATACTTTTACACTCGTGCAAGATATTCTTAATTCGGTGAAACTAATTTACTGACAATCGGCTAACGTTGTTTCTGAATTGCTGTGCCACGTCCTTAATGAATAAGGACATTATCCCAAATAAATAAGCCAGTACATAATAGACATTACCCTTAATGTTTAACGTTATCCTTACTGCTAAGGATTTTGGGATTCACACACAGGTCACCACGAAGCCAAGTTAGATACACATCAGTATGGGAATCGTCGTTCAATCAGATTGTGTCAAATGTGATATAATCTGTTAATCCTAAAATCAAAATCAGGAGTCGGGACTCATCCATATGAGGTTCGTTAATAGAAAGCTATTTCTATATAATATGCACAGTGACTTGTCTTTATCACATCTTTAAGGAATAAGTTTAAATACATATTACCATTCATTGTCGTACGACTGTTACTCTCTGGATAAGCATTGCAGTGTGCTGCGTCGTCAGCAACACACTATATGCTTGATCTTACGACAGAATGACGGCTTATACTATTAGGATCTGATTGCTGCATGTGTCCGGAAGAAAGCAGTGAGTTAGTGTGTCGAAACAATAACACTGTCACTAACACTTAAAGGAACGTCTTGCTCTTTGCAAACAACACGCTATCCCAACATAAATATGAATATAAATTATACTAAATATTTGACTTCGGCTAATTTTAGACAAGTAATCACTTAGAGATAAGTGAAATATTAAAATTTACGATAAATTTGCTATTACTTCTTAGGCCATCATTAATTTAATTTTCATTTTACATTTGAGTGAGAAGTAAAATGATTTAAAGCAACTGAAAAAATAAAATGATAGTTAGCCTGATTATGACGACATCAGCAACATATTTTTTTAGTCAATTTGAAATTTTTTTTCTGCAAATTATCATTTCAACAAATACTCTTTTTTGTATTTTAGCTTCGGTATTTATCGGTTTTATTCTAGACAATTTGACAATACATGCATATTTTAATAAAACAATTCGTTTAATCATATTCGTTTAATTAAACAATTCGTTTAATTAAACAACTGCATAGCATGTACTTATCGAAGTCCATAAGGCGGACTCTGTAACGAAGCAGAACAAACGCTGAAGAAAAAGAAGATACAAGTACATATCATAGCTTCAGCTTATGCTTTGATAGATCATATGTATCTGGTTTAATATTCAACGATTAATTCAATTGCAACACAACTTTAAAAATCTTTGACGTAGAGGCATCGGCAATTTTCTCAGACTATTTTCTGATTTTCCAATAAGATCGCGATGTATCGATACAAATATTATAAAAAAGATTTATTTTTACGTGACAAATGCGTTCCAGCGCACGTTTACATGACCACAACAACAGAAATCTAAATCATGTTACGAGGAGGTGGGTACGAAGGCGGCATTTGAATGCAATAAAGGATTGAGCGCGGCGGACATCGAGCGGGATCTGATTCCAGGCGAGTAGGGCGACGACGAGGAAGGATCATAGATCGTAGTTGTTAGAGTAATTGGAAACGTAGAGTAAGAAAGAATTTCGGGAACGCAGTGATAGAGAGGTGGGACGAGTGTCGTCGAAGAAAGGGAGGTTGATGAACGATTTGGAGCCAGCAGCGATAAGACGAAAAGTTACGAGAAGGCGGAGTTGTATGCGGATGTGGATGGTAGGCCATGAGTGTTGGGCAATATATGTGGATCTGTGGACGAAGCGACGGAGACGTAGGAGCACTAAAACGGCGGAGTTGATGATGCTTTGTAGGGGTAGGATGATGGATTTTGGAGGATAGGCGAAAAGGTTGAGGCAGTAATCGATTTTAGGGAAAAGAAGCGATGAAAGAAGAGACGTACAGAAACGAAAGTTGATAAGGTAGCGGATACGGCGGATGTCACGATGAATTAAGTTAGACGAGCGGAACATGTTGCGGACTAATGGTTTAAGAGAACGAAATGGAATCCTAATAACGTGAGATTGTGGATTACAGAGATGATTAATAAGGCAAAATATACAAGGGGATGAGATATGTTAGGTTGACGGGAGGGGATCCACATTATTTTTAACTTGTCAGGGTTTAGAATGATACGAAGATGGGAGAAACGTTTGTAGATAGAAGAAAGCCAGTTTAAGGCAGAAATTGCGATATCGTCTATGTGATGGGCGGGTGCATGAGCATATTTGAGGATGTCATCAGAGTATTGCATGACGTTAAAGGAGTAAGGTTTGATAAACAGAGATAGATCGCCAAGCTAAAAGAAAAAAAACAGGGGACATATGACTGAATTTTGTGGGACCCCGCAGAAAATAAGGATGGGAGAAGAGAATGATGAATTTGAACATACCTAAAAACGGTCGAATAGATATGAAGCAAACCATGCTACGGAGAAGGAAGAAAAGCCGTAATCATAACGAAGGCAAGAAAGGAGGATGGAGTGGTCGACGATGTCGAAGGCGGAGGAGAGCTCGAGGGAGTTGAGAACACTATATAGAACCTTGTCACGAGAAATGAGTAGGTCGTTGGAAACGACTTACTTGCCATGGAGTAGGTCGTTGTATACTTTCATGCATGCGATTTCTTTGGAGTGTTTAGAGTGGAAAGCATATTTGAAAAGATGGTACAGATTGGATGAAGAGAGATAAACTTTGATCTGTATTTAGATATGGCGCTCTAAGAGCTTGGAAAGAGTAAAGACGGGTAAAATCGGGCGATAGCTAGACGGTAATGAGGGGTCGAGCGATTGTTTCTTAAGGAGGGGACGAACAATGTCTGATTTCCAGGGTGATGGAAAGATAAGACCTCGGATGGACGAGTTAAACAAGGTGGCGAGAGAAGGGGATATTGATGAGCATATGGATTTTAGAATGATGGTAGGCAGGGGATAGCAGGTGAGGTTTTGTTGGGCAAAGACATGATGACAGATGATACTTCGGCATGTGAGACAGGTAGAATAAGAAAGAGTTCCGGGAGGATGAGGCGAGGGGAGTAGCAGTGAGATGGAATGGAGACGGGGTTGTGAAGGAGCAATGTAGATTCTTTTGTATGAAGAAATGACGAATAATCATGGAGATTGGTGTTGGAAGACTAAGAGGAGCGAGAAAGGATTGAGTTAAAGAATGCCATAGAGACTTAGAGTTTAATGAAGTGTTGATTTAATGCTGCCAAATGCAACTCCTTCTGGCATCTGGCGGAATAAACAAGCGGATATCACATCTGAGAGAGCGGTTATAGACTCGAAAAGCATGACGGAGTTGACGCTTTGAGAGTAGTCATTGGATGTCAAACCATGGGGCACAGTGCAACCGACGGTAAGGGTGAGGGCCTAAGGGCAAGATAAGATCGAGAGTGGATGTGAGTTCATAGTTGAAAATAAAGGCAAGATCGTGAGGAAAGGAAGATGTTATTGTGGGAGAAGATAGATACGATTTGAGTAAGGCGGAGCGGAGAAGGGGGATGTCAAGATATTTCTAAGAGCTAAGTAAGATGGTAGGTGTGTGAGGCGGGGAGTGGTTGGAAGTGAGATCAAGGCTGACGAGAAAGTGATCGGATAGACATGATTGGAGATGCACAGTAAGGTGTAGGCAGCAAAGCGATCGAGGACAGCGATGATGTCGAGTGCCCCACCAAGTATATGTCTGGGGGCAGTGGAGATGAGTTTGTAATTGTAGTTTGATAAAATGTTGATGAACCGGATGGAATCGGTGGAAGATGGGCGACCTAGCGCGATCAAAAGTTGTTGCGTCATAGTTTCTTTTGATCTCTTATCTGCTTTTTGACATGGTCGATCACTCGATTCTTCTCCATCGTCTTCGTCGTGATTATGGCTTCTCATGACCTACTGTAGCTTGGTTTTTATATATCTATCAAACTGTACTTTTCGCGTTTCTTCTAAATCTTCTCTTACCCATCCTTCTCCCATCCCGTCCGGTGTTGCACAAGGCTCCGTATTAGGTCTTTTGTTTTGCTCTCTTCTTCTCGATGATTTATCTATTATTTATAATTCATTTAAATTCCATATTATGCAATATGCTGATGACATTATCATCTATGCTAATGCACCTGCTTATCGTATTCATGATCTTAGTGTTTCTACTTTTAACTGTCTTGCCTCAATTTTTAATAATCTTTCTTCTCTTAGTCTTACTCTGAATCCTAATAAATCCAAAATGATGTGGATCTTTTCTCGACGCCCCAGCTTAGAACCTCCCTCCGTATCATTAAATTCTCAATTCTTTCTACCGTTGACAATCTCGTTTTTTAGTCTTGCATTTTGACACCCGACTTTCACTTAAACTTTTCGTTAGAGATAAAGGACGCTCAACTACCTTGATTCTCCGCAATCTCCGTCAAATTCGTAGATTGATCAATTTCCCTTCTTGTATGACTATTATATCTTTTCTCCTTATCTCAAGACTTGATTGCATTCTTAGTCTATTTTTCAACTTACCTAAATCCACTCTTCTTCCACTACAACGCATTTTTTGGAGTGTATTTAAAATACTATATTATAGTCTCTTAAATTTATAGCTACTATACTCTTGAAAAACTAAATATACAATCATTAAGTCGGTAGGCAGGTCTCATATTGAGACATGCCTCACGACTTCATGATTGCAATCTATTATATAATAATATAATCTCTTATTATAATAAGAGATTATAATCTATTCTGGAATTAATCTCAGCTACACGCTTACAAGTCCACTTACGAACAAAAAACAGCAAAAATCACACAGATAAATTAGTTAAATTGTTTGAATGGGATCGGATTTGGCGTTTGAAACACGGCATTGAGGTTGATTGGTGTATATGAATAAGCAAAGATTCCACAGGATAGGAACAGTCACAAGGAAAGAGCGGAAGCCAAAGAAGGTAGAATAGTTTGGGACATTTAAAAGAAAGGAATTACGGGAACGCAAGGAACAGTAAACATGAAGAAAATTGTCGAGAAAATGAAGGTTGAGAAATTAAAAGGTATGAAAAGTTACAAGGAGGGAAGAAATGAGAAGACGAATTTGAACACGAGAATAAATGGTTGGCAAATCGAGAGAAGCAATATGGTGGGATGTATGATCAAAACGACAAAGACGGAGAAGAATTCGGGCCGCTGCGTTTACGATGCGTTATAGTGGAAGAAGAGTGGATTTAGGTGAGTTGGAAAATAGGCTATGACAGGAATCAAGTCTTAAGAAAAGGAGAGAAGATACAAGAAGGAAAATCGATCAATCTACGAATTTGACGGAGGTTGCGGAGAATCAAGGTTGATAACAAAATCTTAAACGTTTTTTGGCTGGGTTTGGCCCTAAAACCATTCACAAATAATTATTAAAATTATATAATTATTATAATTATATAATTATTATATCTTCCAATACTTATTTATTATAATCATATGTAATTATATAATTTATAATTAATTTATAATTAAAATAATTTATATTAATTAATTAAAATATTAAGCCTTAATTGAACCTTTATTAAAATTAATTATATTAAAATGAAATATTAATTATAATTTAAACGAAAAAAATCGAAATTTATCGACATTTTGAAAAAATGGCGAGATAATCAAATGTTATCAATTGAGTATATCCGTGATTTTGAGACATTTTTCTTTTAATTTTTAATTTTAGAGCATTATGATTAAATAGATTTATGATTTCTATATTTTGTTTGCTTCCGACATTATAAATATACATTTTAATGACATCGAGTGATCTGTTGCTGTAGATATACAATATTTTCAGTTTAATTAATACATATTCATCATAGGAGTAAACCATAATTACTAAAATTACTAAAATATTCTTTCAATGGATACTTACTGTAGCTTGGTTTACCCAATGTAGCTTAATCTTCTTTATATATATCAAACTGTTCTAGCAAATTACACTGTTCTAGCAAATTTAAACTGTTCTAGCAAATTTAAAACTGTTCTAGCAAATTACATTCCAGATTATTCCTGTCAGTTCCAGATTATTCCTGTCAGTTCCAGATTATTCCTGTCAGTTCCAGATTATTCCTGTCAGTTCCAGATTATTCCTGTCAGTTCCGCTCGCTACGCTCGCGGATTGAGCTCAATCTATCGATAAAAGGTCATGCCTAAAAAAGCGCGATCTCAGATCCCTGTTCCTGATCAACAATCTTCCACATCTAAATGCAATGATGGTTATACCAGCTTTGAAGTTGGATGCGATTCCAAAGATTGTGATGTATGGACACTTGTTCGTGTTAAAATATCCGACCACTCAGTGTATAAACTTAAACATTTCACTTGCGGTTTTTGTACATCAGTACGACTACTACAGTTATCCTGCTCATCTACTCCTGTATCACACACTACCACTCAGACCAATGCTGTTTTAGATGTTTCCCTCGCATCAACACCTGACTTCGCATCATATAATCCCATTATTGAACCTACTCTCTCACACACTCCTCGTTCAACTACGTACCAAACTTCCATTAATCTTTCTCATTCTAACAATGCTAACGGCAAAGCTTTTCATCTCGTACCTCCTCTTTCCTATTCCTCCCCCAATCTAAATAAATCTCAAACTTCTTTATTCTCCTCACGAACTCCTTACTCGACCCCCCTGTATCACCTCTCAATAATTTACACCCTTCCATCAAAATCATTTCCAGTAACATTTCCGATCAACTAATTCAACACTCCATTCCTGTCACTCATGCCCCAACCTATTTTAATTCTCCTTACTCTACCTCCCACGTAACACTTCCCAATAAGTTACATCCTTCATTTAAAATCATATCCAGTCACATCTCTGATCAACCGATTCAACACCCCGCTCCTGTCACACTTGCTCCAACCAATATTAATTCTTTATCAAGCACCCCTGTCATTTCCACTTCTATCTGCTCATCTACCTCGACTCCAACCAGCTCTGTCCGTCCACCACTTCCACGAAATCGTTTTCCTTCGCGCGATCGCTGTATAATCATATCAAACTTAAAGCTTTCCGAATCTGCTTCTCCACAATCTCGCCTCGATGATGATGTATCTGCTTTCAGGTCTATCCTAGCAACCATTCTTCCTGATGATAACCCATCACTCTTCAATAATATCGCTCCTGTATCCTTTATTCGTTTAAACAAATCCACTAAATCAAATCATCTCAGTCCTCCACTCTTAAAAATCGTTTTCCGACATAGTTCACATGCCTCTTCGGTACTCTCCCAACGTTTTAAACTTCTTACCACTTCATCTACTTGCCGTATCTTTCCTGACCGCTCCCCTTCTGATATTGCCCAGCTCAATTTAGCTCGCATTGAAAAACATCGACGTGAAACAAACGGCGAGTCATCCTTATCTATACGTAAAATCAACGGAAATTTTCACGTTCTTCACACAAGGCCAAAAATTCGATGGCGTCCCATCTCTCCCCCTTGTCTTCTTCGCTAGTCGATCTCGCTCCTAAGCATACTTTTCGTCTTAGTCTATTCAATACTCGCTCCATTCTTCATAAAGCTGATATGCTTCTCGATATCTTCGATCAATTATCTATCGATATTCTCTGCATTACCGAATCCTGGCACACTGACTCCAACGATCTTGCTATTCGTCGTCTATGTCGCTCTGGTTGTTCTCTAGTTGAATCAGCTCGTCAAATTACATCTCATACATCTACTGCGTCTAACCATGGCGGTATTGTTGCCATTGCTCGTCACCCAATGTCTTTACGTAAAATCAACGTTAACATCCGTTACACCTCGTTCGAATTACTCATATGCAGATTATCAACGCCTTTCCCTCTGGAACTTGTGATTGTATACCGTCCAGGTTCAGTTGCCCCATCACGTATCTTCTTTAACGACCTTGCAGATCTAATGTCTCACTGTTCATTGTCTTATACTCCTTCTTTTGTTCTCGGTGACTTTAACATTCGTCTTGATCGCCCGTCTGACTCTGACTCTATCACTTTAACTAATCTTTTTTCTGATTTTAACTATAAATTACTTTCAACAAGCCCAACTCATATTCTCGGCGGTGCTCTCGACATCATTGCTGTTCCTAACTGCTTCAATGACTATACCTCCTTGTCAATTACTGATCCTGGTTTGTCCGATCATTTCCTTGTCACTCTTACTCTTACTCGTCCCCATCCTCCTTCTCCGCCTTTACCATTATCTACACCAAGTCGACCCTGGAAGCTTCTCGATATCCCTATTCTCTGCACAGCCTTACTCAATTCTTCACTCTTTTCACTTCCTCTTAACTATCTCTCTCCCGATGATCTCTGCATTCTGTTTGATTCTGAACTTACGTCGATCCTCAATAACCTTCTACCTAGTCGACTTCGACGTTCCCAGCGCTTGCGCCATGCTCCCTGGTTCGATTCTGACTGTAGTCTTTCTAAGCGTCGACTCCGTCACTCTTTTCGTATGTATAAACGCTTTCTTAAACGTTCACCCAACTCACTCCCTCCAAATCTTTGTGATTCTTACTTTTCTCAACGCCGTTCACATCTCATTCTTATACGTACTAAACGTACTCTCTTTTGGCGAAATCAACTCGAGTCATCTTCCAACTCTAAATCTCATTGGAAAATCTTAAACTCAATTCTTTCACGATCATCTACCCCTTGTAATATAAATCCTGATGAATTTTCTTCTTATCTACAAACTAAGCTATCTAATTTACTTTCCCTACTACCCATAGCCCCCTTGTACCCACTCTTATCTTTAAATACTTCCCTCCCAGAACTATTCCACCTTCTTCCCGTTTCGTCTGATGAAGTTTCTTCGGTTCTGCTGTCATTACCTAATAAAACCTCTCCTTCTGACCCAATTCCCACTCACTTACTTAAAAATATCTGCACTCTTATCTTACCCTTCCTAACCACATTGTTCAACTCCTCCATCCGTAGCTGTACATTTCCTTCCATCTGGAAATGCGCCACTGTTCGTCCTATCATCAAAAAGCAATCTCTCGACTCCTCACTACCATCTTCGTACCGTCCTATTTCACTTCTCCCAACCCTCTCTAAACTCCTTGAGCGTCTCGTTCTTAAGCAAGTTAATACATATCTCTATTCCTCTAACTTATTTCCTCCCTTCCAAGCCGCTTTTCGCTCTAATTACTCTACCGAAATTGCATGTCTTAAAGTTTATAACGACTTACTCATATCGCGCGATCATAAATTATGTAGTGTCATAGTTTCTCTTGATCTATCGTCTGCTTTTGACATCGTCGATCACTCGATTCTTCTCCATCGCCTTCGTCATGATTATGGCTTCTCTTTACCCACTGTATCATGGTTTTCTTCATATCTATCAAACCGTACATTTCGCGTATATTCTAACTCTTCTCTCTCCCATCCTTCGTCCATTCCGTCCGGT
Source organism: Pomphorhynchus laevis (assembly GCA_012934845.2). NCBI lineage: Eukaryota > Metazoa > Acanthocephala > Palaeacanthocephala > Echinorhynchida > Pomphorhynchidae > Pomphorhynchus > Pomphorhynchus laevis. The sequence continues at coordinate 51,971 of WNNJ02002569.1, forward strand.
GTTCCGCAAGGCTCCGTATTAGGCCCTATACTTTTCTCTCTTCTTCTTGGTGATTTGTCTTCGATTTCTCATAAATTTAACTTCCATGTTATGCAATATGCTGATGACATTCTCATCTATGCTCATGCACCTGTTTATCGTATTCGCGATCTTAGTGTTTCTGCTTCCGACTGTCTTGTCTCAATTTCCAATCATCTTTCTTCCCTTCGCCTTTCTCTGAATCCTGATAAATCCAAAATTATGTGGATCCTACCTCGACGCCTCGGCTTCGAACCTCCCTCCGTATCATTAAATTCTACAATTCTTCCTATCGTTGATAATCTCGTTTTCCTAGGCTTCCATTTTGACAACCGACTTTCACTTAAACCTTTCGTTAGAGATAAAGTACGCTCATCTACCTTGATACTCCGCAACCTCCGTCAAGTTCGTAGATTGATCGATTTCCCTTCTTGTATGACTCTCATATCATCTCTCCTTTTTTCTAGACTCGATTATTGTCTTAGTCTATTTTCCAACTCACCTAAATCCACTCTTCTTCCCTACAACGCATCGTCAACGCAGCTGTCCGAATTCTCCTCCGTCTTCGTCGTTTTGATCACACATCCTACCATCTTGCTTCTCTCGATTTGCCTACAATTTATTGTCGTGTTCAAATTCGTCTTCTTATCGTTGCTTTCCGCCTTGTAACTTTTCATACCCCTTCATTTCTCAACCTTCCTTTTCTTGATAATTCTCGTCCTGTTTACTGTTCCTTGCGTTCCTGTAATTCCCTTCTTTTACATGTCCCAAACTACTCTACCTCCTTTGGACTCCGCTCCTTCCTGGTGGCTGCTCCTCTATCGTGGAATCATCTGCCCATTCATATACGCCAATCAACTTCCCTGCAGTGCTTCAAACGACAAATCCGATCCCATCTGAACAATTTAACTGCTTGACTTTCTCATTTTGTTTGTGGACTTGTAAGCGTACAGCTTGTACGCATTTGCCACATTAAATAAATTTGTATTATTATTATCAATATTTCTTCCAATAATTGTGGATATCGTCAGGATAAATTGTAAGAAAATCAAGAAAATTTATAACTGTTCTAGCAAATTACAATTTATCCTGACGATGTCCACAATTGGTGGAAGAAATATTGATAACAAAATCTTAAACGTTTTTAACGTTTTTTGGCTGGGTTTGGCCCTAAAACCATTCACAAATATTTCAACCCAGCATGTCTCATTCCGATTCAATGATTTTAATAATTATATAATTTATATACTTGTATGTATAAAAAGGACGTATATCTTGACAAAATCTTGTCTTAAGGGTTCTAGGATGTTTTTATTAAGCTTATTGGTTTGATTCTGAATAAACGTTTTTGCCAAACGTTTACCTCATCTTTGTCATTGTCTATAAAGAAATGTTTCTTTCTAGTTTAACTAGACTATCTTTGGATAATGCTCGTAAAAATATTGTAAGTTCTTGAAACAAAACTCGTTTGCTTACCAGGGTGCTTAAATTAAATAGTCTTATACTTCACGCAATTCATGGTCTTATTTTAAAAACTTACTTGAACGTTTATATCAGAAATCAACACTGTCTCCTTGCATTTATGCAGAATACCCTCATGATAAGATTACTCGTTCTTATGTTGACGATTACTTTTCTTCTGTATTGAATTATTATCCGACGGACTTTTTCTACTATACGTTTATACATCCTTAGTAAATATTAATTGCATTAGCGCGGTTACCAAACTCGACATTTATCCGAGATGTTATTTCAACAAACGTATTGAAATCTTGCACCTACACATTTCTACCTTATTTTGTAATTTTTTCAATTCTCCAATTTGAAGTATACTGATTTATTTAAACTCTCCATTATACGAATATTTTGAATAAATCATATCGTGATCATCTGATACATTATTCGTACAGACCAGTTTATCAACTACCAACAATCTTCAAACTTTTTGAAATTCTAATCTCACATAAAATAAGTTAATATCTGAATGTAAATAACCCAGTTTTGTCGCCGATACGGTTTCCCATCTTGTATTATCAAATGGTTGCACTCGTATCTACCTCAGATTTTTAAGGTTGAAACTAATTTAACTTTATCTTCTACTTATCCAATCACTCATGATGTACCTCCAGTATTTCCACTTCTTGATGAGCTAACATATAAAACCTTTCTGTGCAGACAGAGAGGCTAATTATGTATCTTCTTATGTATATGATGCCATTCATAATGTATGCAGAAAATCTTTGTTCGTAAGGACGTTTGCAAATACTGCTTCCGAGTACTTAAATTATCTCCATAGGCATTTGATGTTATTACCTTTAGTAATAAATACGAATAAATCTAATATAATATGGATAACACCTTTGTTTGGTCTACATATTTCAATCAAATGTGACTCTACTACTAGTAGTCACTTCTATAACAATTCTTGGAGTTTTATTGTATTCCTACTTGTCTTTTATTCAATTCATAAGACATAAAGCTTAATGCTGATTTATTATCTTGAAGTACATTTAGTAAATAAGGCACTACCTCGATAATCTCACTACATTGAAATTAGTGATCTCTTCTGCTTAACAAACTTGATTATTATGTCAGTCTACTTATCAATTATCCGAAATATTTCCTAAATCATTACAAACCATATTAAATACGGCCGTTAGAGCTACTTTTTGCTTACGGAAATTCGATCAGATATCGCGTTTCTCTAAGTTGCTTTTTGATTTGACATCAGGAAACGCACAAGGGTTAAACTTACGTTTCACGTGAAATATTATAAATGCAAACTCCCCTTCACAGCTCATATTAACGAAATTATCAAGTAAATCTACAATTTCAATTTCGCTGTGTAGTAATCATAATAATAAATGCCTTTATTTTTTGGCCAGCCATCTATGTTTGGCTAGCAATAAAATATAAAATTCAGTCATTACATTATATTCGAACAATTGATCAGAAAATTAAAAAGAAAAACAGTAAAATATAAAATTAAGAAATCACATTAAATTCGTACAATTAACCAGAACGATATAGAGAAAGAAAACATCGACTACTGCGACATGGATGAACGTATCATTTCCATATGATTCATTCCCACCAACACTACTACACTCACAAATGCAATTAAGTTAAATTAAAATCATTGCAAGTGGCAGCATGAAAAACATTGATCCGGCTAGCGGATCGCACATATAAGGTGGGTTATATGTGTTTTGTTAGAATACGATCCCCTACTAAAAGTAAATCAAATCAGCTAACTGAGTTTTCGTATTTAATAAATTATAAAATAAACAAAACATAATAATGCTAAATCAAAATTAAATAATTAAATAATAAAATTAATAATTGTTTTTAGATTTTCTATAATTTAAACCAAGTTAAACTAAAAATTTGAAATTTAATATAAAACACAGAGATGCGTTTATGAACGCGTTTTAATTATTTAAAAACTAAAATGAATTATTTGACTAATACTTGTAGTCAAAATATATATACCCGAAAATTTTGATATTCTTATTTATAACAAAAAAAATGTATTTTTTAATTAAGTGTGTGATGTCTTGATCAGGTATAAAAAGATAACATTAACTATCAGATTAGATAACTGAATCTACGTAAAGTCATACAATAAAATAAATATTAATTTTAAAATAAATATTGCATTAATCAAATCAGCTAACTGAGTCTAAGTATTTAAAATAATTATAAAATAAACAAAACATAATAATGCTAAATCAAAATTTAATAATTAAATAATAAAATTAATAATTGTTTTTAGATTTTCTATAATTTAAATCAAGTTAAAATAAAAAATTGAAATTTAAAATAAACGTCGTTTTTATGAATTGACTAATAAATAACAGACGTTGTATCAGAATAAGAATTAGAGGTCATCAGGAGGAACTGCTATGCTACACCATCGCAACAGCCAGCCTAGTGGATGTAACGTTGGATAGCGATGCAGACGTCCTGAGTTCTAATCCGATCAGCACCAGTGTACGGAGTATGCAGATAATAAGGGTCGAAACGTAAAATGTAGGTATGGGATGCAGTTGATGAGACCCACCAAGGCAGATTAGTAGCGTCTTTCTGTATCAAAAACAGGAACTATACCTGTGAGAATAATATCGTGCTACAATCAGAAAATCTTCAGCTCACAGATGCAATCAAGTTAAATAAAAACATTCATTACATGTGGTAGTATGAAAAACAGTGATCCGGCTATCGGACCACCCATATAGGGTAGATTTCTAATAGATCGTGAGAATACGGCCCACTACCGAAAGTTACATACAGAAATGTATATCTACATTATTGACGTATTGTGATAATAGGTCGTTAATGCTAATGACGTATTGTGATAGCGACGTATTGGCATTGTGATAGCGAAGACTTTGATATTAAGAGTATCCAATCATTAGGTTACTCTGTAGGATTAAAGAAACGTACAGTGTCATTAAAAATTTCAATTGTAACAATGACTGCACAATTAAATTAGCTTAAAATTAGGAATGAAACTATCGATGATTAGTTTGATAATAGTAATTAATCGCAAAAATAAGTAGATTTCAAATTAGATGTAGAACTTTCCCCATCCAATACTGATTTTAATTTAAAATCAAAAATGATTTTATTTAAATTTGCAAAATATAATATTCTTTCATTAAATCTAAATGCCAATAAAAGCAGATGAGTCGAGTGATCGTCAGCCCACGTTAAAAGGATATAAACGTGAAACGTAGATATTGGATCAGTAGCTGATGAGGTCTACTTATACTGAAATGTAGCGTACTGTTGTTGACCTATAGATAGGATTAAAATAGCGTGTATTATAAAATAGTCATCAAAATGTCAATGGTAACAATGACTGCACAGGTATATCAACTTAGAATTAAATAAATATTTAACTTTTATTTGATGCATTTTTGATATATTATATATTTTATACAAATGATATATTTGGATTTATTATATCTGTATTTACTATAAATATTATTTGATAAAAATTAATTTTATTTGATATAAAAGTTTTAAGTAGGTCATTCTATTAAAAATGAATGAGTTTTCATTGTCGGGTGCCGTGTGATCAGCCAGTTATACGAAGACAGCGAAAGAGGCATCAACATCCGAAGCGGACTAGCCTTCATGTAGGAACGTGGAATGTCATCTCTCTGACGGAGAAGGTACCACAATTAGTTGAAGAGATTGTTCGCATCAGTCTTAAAACAGTCGGAGTGAGTTCTCTTTACTATTCTGGAGCTGGAACTAAACTTTTAGATCAAGGTTGGACCTTAGGCAATTCGGGGGTTACCAACGGAAAGCGACGACATGCGGGTGTAGTGGTACTTACAAGTCCCCGGTTGTCGTTCGTGGTAGAGAGGTTTAACCTAGTGAACGAAACGTTGTCGTCTTCTAGACTTTTAGTCAACGAGGGATACGGGATGACTGTGGTGTATTCTTATGATCCCAACCTTATCAGGTAATACGCAGCTTTCGTGGAAGATCTTAAAGCTCTGCTTGATAGTACTCCTGTCGGAGATTCCCTCGTTCTATTGAGTGACTTTAATGATCATATTGGTATCGACAGTAGCACTTGGAAGGGAGTGTCGGGGAGGAACGGACTCTCTGATCTGAATGCGAGTGGTGTTGAATTATTGCACTTTTATTCTCGTAACAATTTGTGCATAACCGACACCATGTTTGAACATAAAGAGATCTATAGATACACATGGCATCAGAATTCTCAGTCAAAGATCAATGATCGATTTTGTAATCGTTTCATCTGATCTGAGACGTTATGCTATGGATACTCGTGTGAAGAGAGGGGCTGTGCTATCAACAGATCACTACCTTGTAGTTAGTAAACTTAGATGGCAGGATCGGATGCTAGACAAGCCTAGTAAACCCAAACGTCGTGTGACGGCGTGCTGGGAGCGTCTAGCAGGTGTTTCTATCAAGTCAAATCAGCTAACTGAGTCTACGTATTTAATATAATTACAAACTAAACAAAATATAATAATGCTAAATCAAAATTTAATAATTAAATAATAAAATGTATTTTAGTGATAGTGATGATGACTCTATTTTCACAAATAACATGGCATATTCCGATCATCAACAAACGTATTGTAAATTTAGAAATTTATGAAATTTATGATTTTAAAAGACTGCAACCAAAATTTTAAAATGAAGTTTATAATGAAAGTATTAAATCAGCTAACTATTATGGATATGACAATATTTTTCTTATAATTTTCCAGCAAGTTAGATGAATCAAATCAGCTAACTGAGTCTACGTATTTAATATAATTATAAAATAAACAAAACATAATAATGCTAAATCAAAATTTAATAATTAAATAATAAAATTAACAATTGCTTTTAGATTTTCTATAATTTAAATCAAGTTAAAATAAAAAATTGAATTAAATTATTTTACGGGTTCTTTAATATCTTAAATATGATAATTCAACCTAGATAATGAATAATAATATTTAAAGCCGATTATATTAAAATAAATATATTATATAAATATATTATATTAAATATAAATATATTGTATATATTATATTTAATATTATATATAATATAAATGCATACACGTATTTTTTTGGTGGGGAATACTATCCTCTACCAAAAATAATATACAGAAATTTATATCAACACCACTGGAGCAGCCAGCCCAATGGATGTAACGTTGAATCGCGATACAGACGTCGTGAGTTTAAAACCGATCAGCACCAGTGTACGGAGTAAGCAGATAATAAGGGTCGAACCGTGAAATGTAAGTATGCTAGTACCAGGTTGATGAATAGCGTCCTGCGGTATCAAACATTAGCGAAATTAAATCAGCTAACTGAGTCTACGTATTTAATATAATTACAAACTAAACAAAATATAATAATGCTAAATCAAAAAGTAATAATTAAATAATAAAATTAATAATTGTACTATAATTAATAATTGTACTATTATTAATTGTATTAATAATATTTAATAAATTAAATTTACATACTAAAATGCAGCACGCGATGATTTTTGCACAAGGACAGGGAGCGTCCTCTTGGATTAGCGTACTTCCCTTGAAAGCAGAGTTCAGACACTTAAGCCCACATGAGTTCAGAGATGCTCTGGCCATGTGTTACGGCCTAGACCATATTGGATTCCCTAGAGACAAGTGTGTGTGGTGAAGACGCTAAGCTCATACATTTGCTTTCATGCAAACGGGGAGGCGTTATTATAACGAGACAACGCCATACGAGACTTCCTGGTGACCGAGTTATCAAAGGTATGTACAGGAGTTAATGTGGAACCGCGACTACAACTGGTAAACAGCTGTCATCAATTTAACCACCGAACCACTTGTCGGAGCGAAGAGGCTAGGTTCGACATCGTCCGCAATGGACTATCAGGTGCCAGATACGAGCGAACGTTTATGGACGTTACGGTATTCAAACATCATGCTCCCTCATGTGCATCAAATAGAGAAGCAGCATACGATTTCCACGAGTCGAGGTAAAGATCAAATCATCCGCTTTCGATATCGTCGACCACTCGATCTTCCTCTCTCGCCTTCGTTATGATTACGGCTTTAATTCCTCCTCCGTAGCATGGCTTACCTCATATCTATCTGACCGTTCTTTTCGTGTCTGTTCAAATTCATCATCCTCTCATCCCATCCTTATTTTCTGCGGGGTCCAACAAGGTTCAGTCCTAGATACCGTGTTTTTCTCTTTTTTGTATGGCGAACTCTCTCAGTTTATCAAACCTTACTACTTTAACGTCATCAATACGCCGATGACATCATCATATATGCTCATGCATCCGTCCATCGCATACACGATTTTGCAATTTCAGCCTTCAACTGTCTTTCTTCTATCTACAAACGTCTCTTCAATCTTCGTCTCGTTCTAAACCCAGACAAGTCCAAAATTATGTGAATCTTTCCCCGTCAACATTCCCCATAGTCGACAATTTCACTTTCTTAGAATTCCATTTCGATGATCACCTTTTTCCTTAAACCATTCGTCCGTGATAAGGTCCGCTCGTCTAACTTAACTCAATGTGACATCCGCATTATCCGCCCACTTATCGACTTCCGTTACTGTATGTCTCTTATTTCATCGCTGCTTTTCCCTAAAATCGATTACTGCCTCAGCCTTTTCGCCTATTCTCCAAAATCCATCGTCCTACCCCTACAACGCATCATCAACTCTGCCGTTTTAGTGCTCATACGTCTCCGTCGCTTTGACACACATCCACATATCTTGCCCAACTCTCCTGGCCCACCATCCACATCCGCATTCAACTCCGCATTCTTCTCGTAACTTTTCGTCTCATCGCTGTCGGCTCGCCATCGTTCATCGACCTTCCTTTCTTAGATAACACTCGCCCCACCTCTCTATCACTGCGTTTCCTTAATTCCCTCTTACTCCGCGTTCCCAATTGCCTTAACAACTACAGTCTCCGATCCTTCCTCTTCGCCGCCCCACTTGCCTGGAATCAGAATTCGCTCGACGTCCGCTGCTCTCCATCCTTTATTACATTCAAATACCGCCTTTGTACCCACCTTATGGACACGTTATTTAGATTTTTGTTCTTTTTTGTTGTCATGTAAGCGTGCGCGCCCGCATTTGCCACGTAAAAATAAATTTGTGGTTTTATATAATTAATAAATAATTATTTTTTAAAAATTGAAAATATTGGAAATATTCATTTTTAATAGAATGACCTACTTAAAACTTTTATATCAAATAAAATTAATTTTTATCAAATAATATTTATAGTAAATACAGATATAATAAATCCAAATATATCATTTGTATAAAATATATAATATATCAAAAATGCATCAAATAAAAGTTAAATATTTATTTAATTCTAAGTTGATATACCTGTGCAGTCATTGTTACCATTGACATTTTGATGACTATTTTATAATACACGCTATTTTAATCCTATCTATAGGTCAACAACAGTACGCTACATTTCAGTATAAGTAGACCTCATCAGCTACTGATCCAATATCTACGTTTCACGTTTATATCCTTTTAACGTGGGCTGACGATCACTCGACTCATCTGCTTTTATTGGCATTTAGATTTAATGAAAGAATATTATATTTTGCAAATTTAAATAAAATCATTTTTGATTTTAAATTAAAATCAGTATTGGATGGGGAAAGTTCTACATCTAATTTGAAATCTACTTATTTTTGCGATTAATTACTATTATCAAACTAATCATCGATAGTTTCATTCCTAATTTTAAGCTAATTTAATTGTGCAGTCATTGTTACAATTGAAATTTTTAATGACACTGTACGTTTCTTTAATCCTACAGAGTAACCTAATGATCGGATGCTCTTAATATCAAAGTCTTCGCTATCACAATGCCAATACGTCGCTATCACAATACGTCATTAGCATTAACGACCTATTATCACAATACGTCAATAATGTAGATATACATTTCTGTATGTAACTTTCGGTAGGGACCCTAACTTTCGGTAGGGTCCCTACAGAAGCACAAAATACGATGGATACTGCGGACCTCTTGACGATAAACAACTGAATGATAGGGATATCATTAGTCTCCTAGACCCCGAAAGCGGAAACGACCCACAACTGCAAGTCAATCTTGATCAAAGGTGTACTCATTCTCTTCGCAATCGAAAATCTTTGAGATACAAATACAAAAAAAATTGTATTTTTAAGAAATTAAAATATCTTGATTTTTACATATTTTATCTTTAGAAAATTCTACTGAAAATCTCGATTAGTCAAAAATATCAAATGGCTTCTCGATTTAACATATGTTTCTATCCAACTCAAATTGTAATAAAAAATGATGTTAAAATGATTTAAAAGCTGTTAAATAATCTGAAATATTTTAAATTATTACAAAATTCTAACAGATTTGAAGGATAGAGAACACATTAGATTTTATTTTACTCCAGGTAAAATAAAAATATTGTTCCTACTTATATAACTTCAAAAATTTATTGAGTTTAGCAAATGAACAGATATATTTGTGATAAAATTACAAAATATTTTAAATTAGTCTTTAAATTATTCAAATGTTTGTTTCTTATAAAAACGTTTCAGTTAAGGAATTTCAATACTAGCAGTTTCTGCATAAACGACTGTTTGGATAAATCTCTGTTTTTATTGAAACTTTTTAAACGAGAGAATAGGTTATCTTAATTTGCTACGAAACACTGAATTTAATTATGATGCTAAATCTAATTATCACATATTATAACTCAAACAGTTAAAAATACTTTAAATTGATAATTAATCATAAAATAATATGCAATTTATATTTAAATACGAATTATTTTGTAAATTTGAACGCCAACAGATAAATATTCATATACTCAGCAACAATCTTTTACATCCAGTTTGGTAATATAAATATATTTCAAATTATGATAACTGGTATTTTGTAATATGCAGCAGTAATATGCATACATTAATTAATTATAAATTACGTTTCATTTCCTCAAAAGATTATGATATCGATCATGTTTAACTTTAATCATTCAAACATGCCAGTCATTCAAAATCCAGAGTTTTAAACGAAGAATACGAAAATAGAATCAAAATAATAGTTACAAAATCGTAAGTATTTATATTCTGAAAATTTATTCCTTTTGTGTGTTCTAAAAATACTTTTGTAGAATTAATACTGAAATAGTGTTTTATATCAGTATTAATTTCGATTATCTTAAAGTGTGCCATTTGAAGTGTTCTCTAATTACTTTAAGTTTTTTATTCATATAAACAGAAAGTGGTTTTAATGTACATTTAAAATCACTACATATTAACCTAGGTTTTATTGGGTTTTTATGTGATTTTGGATTCCAAAATAATATAGGTATAGTTTTATTATCTGATTCAATTTTTATACCCTTTTTATCAAGAACAATGACTTGTAATAATTGTTTCTAAACTTAACTCACTACGTTCATATGCTGCGTTTACATTTAAATCATTATAATATTATTCTTTCATCAGTATATCATAAGGTTTTTGCATACGAAGACAAATATTTGCCTTGAAAATAATAATAGCAGCCATGAAAATATTAGCGTATATTTCGGTAATAAGAATATTTTTTTTGTTTTTCTATAATTAAACCTTAACATGCTAAATGTTAAATTAAATTTAAATCAATGATATTATTATTGAATTGTATCGGATTCGTGTTTTTCAAAGGAATTAGTACAAAATACATAAATTTATTAATTTTTCGAACCTGACTTGTAGATCATCAAAATATAAATATCTTTTTGACAGTTGATTTTCAGTGTTTCATTAAAATAGATTTTCATAATTATCGCCAGTAATTCTATATTATCTGATAATATTTTATTATCTGATATATATATTATATAAATATAATATATATAATATATATAATATATATATTATATAAATATATTATATATATGTAAATATTATAAGCACATTGACACCTCACAGACATCAGCACGTAGAATTCGGGAAGAATTTTAAGACTTTCACAAATGTTATAATGTAAATATTATATTTATTATCTGATAGATAATAAATTTGATTATAATAATCTAATATACCTGATTATTTATATAATATATAATTATATAATATAATATTTTATAAATATAATATATATAATTTATAATATAATAATATAAATTAGACAAAAAACTTTCTTGCTACTTCACTAATTATTAGTGGTTATTAGTGCAAAATAACTGAATGATAATTTTACATTTATCATTTATCAAAAATTGTAATTATTCGCAGGAAAGTTATGGTTTAACTTAAATCATATTATCGTTAAAATTTATTATAAATTTATTCTTATATTAATTAATAATTAGTGATAATCAACGATATTCATAAAATCATTTATTGATTTATTATTTTATCAGTCTTTCAAAACGTGACTGCGTTTGTGTATCTGAATGAAGGTTTCGATTTTACAGTTGCGAATATTTTATAAGGCGTAGTCCGTTTGCTTGATGCGTATCAGCAAAACAACAACCATATGCAATCATTGTAATCATTTGTTATTTTTAAAATACAGTTAGACTTGTTGTTCTGCATCCTTTCCCCTGCAGCATTTATATGGATTGATTCCAGTACTATTTGACGTAAATAATTAGCCTCAGTTTCAAGCAAAAGCTTATAAATTTATTTTTATATCATTTATTAAACGATTTATAAAATTACTAAAACAAATCGTTTCTATGTATCGTCATCATATATAGAACAATTTATAGAATTACATTAGTACTAATGCTAGTTTTAAAAGGCATTTTACCCACACGATAGCTGTAATAATTTGGTTGACGTTTCGGTCGATCTCATTTATCATTTTCATTATTTAATGTATTCAATAATGGTCACTGAGATTGGCTGAAACGCCAATTTCTCTTCAAGTTCTCCTATGGATTAAATTCCTTTAAAAACTAAAATATTATATATTTATAATTTATTCATGTATTTGAGGACAAATATATTAGTAACGAATAAGTAATCAATTAGTGTAAATTGTAATAATTTTAGAAAGATATATTTGAAGTTGTAGAAATAATTGTAAATTTGTTATTCTGCAAAAATGGTTTTTATCTTCATAAAAAGTACGGCTTTCATGGATACATAAATAAAAACGTTTACCATTCGTGTAAGCATCGGGTCAAATAATATGAGTGGACATTAGAATTGAATAAATTGTCACCTGGGTAATATTGCCGGATATTGAAATATATAACCTTTTACTTCTTTGTTCTATCATTCAATAGAAATTTTAATTTTTACAATATTTCGACATTACTAAAGTATTCGTTACGTTTTTAATGTCAAAATTACTATATTTTTGGAATCTGGATTATTTTATTTACTAAATAAAATAAAAATTCTGGATAAGCAAGTTATTTTTAATTTATATCTACCACTTTATTAATTTTATCTTTGTTAGCTTTTAATACAACTAGTATTTATAGTCTTTTATAAATACTGTGTGATGAGTAATTGATCATGCAGCTAATTTTCTTTCTATTATTTTTTTCAATATTATTCGCTGGAGGAAAAGCTCAGAAGGAAATAAAATACTAGTGGCAATGACGCACACACTAAAACTACCTAAAATGCTGAATATTTATGTAATCCTATTGAATAACAAGAGTACGTTAGATGTGTAGCGCTTAAACAACGTTACCTTTAATATATCGTTAATAAAGCCAGAGTAATAATTTTATAAACAATAACTCCGCCAAGGACGGTCCCAAGCCTGGCTAAAAAGAGAAGAGGGTTGGCGGCAGGAAGGGCATCCGGCTGTACAAAACCTGCCAGAACAAAGGATGCCAGCGAATTCACTATCAAGCGATCGAGCTAGGACGTACCTCGTATGCGACGCGCATGCCCATCACCCGGGGTTTGCGAACAATCAACTAGGGCTACATAGACATCGAAGGTCTCGGCTAAAGAAGCAAGACGTCACGGTTATCAGAATGGCTAGCCTAAACGTCGGATCAATGACATGAAGAAACAGGGAAGTGGTAGATATGATTAGGAGACGCAAAATTCGGATAAGAAACCCGATGGAAAGGAGCGAAATTCAGAGATCTTGGAGATGGGTATAAACTCATTTACAGCGGTGTACCCAGTGGAAGAAATGGTGTAGGGTTTTTATTAATCGAGTGAGATCCTCGGTGTACAAGAAACCCGATGGAAAGGAGCGAAATTCAGAGATCTTGGTGATGGGTATAAACTCATTTACAGCGGTGTACCCAGTGGAAGAAATGGTGTAGGGGTTTTTATTGATCGAGAGCTTGTGAATTATATTTTGGAAGTAAGGATGACAAGTGATAGAGCTATATCCGTGAATATTAACATACAGGGGGAGAGCATCACATTCGTTTCCGTATATGCTCCACAAGTTGACTGTAGTGATGAAGAGAAGGAGGAATTCTGGCAAGACCTATTCGAAACAACAATGGCAAGAGACTGTCGATATGTGATAATCGAAGATTTCCATGAACAAGTCAGATCGAGAGATGGCTTTGAGCAAATCCACGGCGAACATAGCATAGGAAAGAGAAATGTCAACGGTGAAAAGCTTTTAGACTATTCAGCAACTAATGAGCTGCGTTTAGTCAATACATTTTTTTCGGAAAACACCGAGGCATCTCATCACGTATTCGATTGGTGTATATTCAAGCCAGATTGACTTCACATTATACCCGATTGCAAAGTCGAGTGAAGTGTTAAACGCAAAGACGATTTTTGGAGAAGAATGTGCTCCACAACACAGAGTTATAGTTTTGGACTTGAGGATCAGGACAAAAGAGAAATAGCAAAAAACAGTCATAACTCCGAAAATTAAATGGTGAAAGATGAAAGAATGTAACCTGAAGGACAGATTTAAAAAATCTGTCCTTCAGGATATAGCAGAATCTAAGAATAAATCCCGATCAGCGAAGAACAGCGTGGATTTATACCATGTAGAAGCACTTTTGTATTGAGGCTTCTTTACGAGAAATTCATCGAGAAACAACGGTCACTGCATAGTGTGTTTGTAGATTTGGAGAAAGCCTATGATACAGTGCCACGTGACCTTGTTTGGATATGCTTAAGAATGAAAAATTGCCCTGAACAATACGTTGGTGCAATCAAATCTATGTATGAAAAGTATTATGCGTTGGGTGCCCGGTTGAGGATACGGACTATTTCCAAGTAGCGACAGGACTCCATCGAGGTTCGGCTCTCAATCCTTTTTATTTGTGACAGTGATGGAAGTTTTGGAAAATGCACAGATTAATTCAAGAGCGCCATGGACAATGCTGTTGGCATATGACCTGGTCCTTACGGCTGAGAACTTAGATGCACTGGAAAAACAGCTAGAAAGTTTGTGTCAGAGACTGGAGAGCAACGAATTGAAAATAAACAGAACCAACACCTTGTATATGGGTCCAGAAAGATTGACATTACAAAGAGTCGAAATAGAAAAAAGAGACAATATCGTATACCTGGGTAGAATGACGAATATATCAAATTCATTAGCGCCAAAGATTGGACTGAGGGTACAAAGTGCTTGGAGAAATTTGGGAAAACCTCAGGCATCCTATGCGACAAGCGAGTAGCAACAAAGTTGAAAGGACGCATATACGATGCTGTACGATGCTGTAAAGGATGTTGAAGAAGACCAAAGAAACGATGGAAAGATTGCGTCGAGGAGGGCATGAATAACCTGGGAATAGCGAGCGATATAGGACACGAGATGGCCCAAAATCGTTCGTCGTGGAAGAGGTTATTGGCAGCAGCTACCTTTATGTGAGAGATAAGTTTGGAAGAAGACTAATTTTATAAACAACAAATTATTTTCTTTTAATTAGTTAAACCTAATTAGATAATCAAACTTTATTAAAAATGCAGTTTATTAACTTTATACAAATTAAAGTTAATTAAATTCAATTATTTAAAAATTAAAATATAAACTAATTAATAGTAATTTATTATTGAATAATTTTTTAATAATAACTAAATAATTAGTAAAGCCATTTAGTTATCCTTTAAGTACAAACAGTTAATTATTTACAAAATATTGTTACAAAAAATTGTTAATAATAAACTTGATAATATTATTATTAAGTTTATTAATAATAATTAATAATTATTATTTATTATTTATTTATTATTTATTATTATAAATATTATAAATATTTATCTTATAAAAATTTAATGGTTATCTTATAAAAATTTAATGGTTATTTAATAACTAAATAATTAGTAAAGCCATTTAGTTATCCTTAAAGTACAAATAGTTAATTATTTACAAAATATTGTTACAAAAAAATGTTAATAATAAACTTGATTATATTATTATTAAGTTTATTAATAATTATTAATAATTATTATTTATTATTATAAATAATATTGTCAATAATAATAAATTATTATTGTAATCATGAAATTAAAAAAAAGTCATTGTGAAATTTTTCAATTTCATTGAAAAATTTAATGGGTATAAAATACTGAGGTTTGCTAGATCGATAACATAATTATATTTTTGAATTTAATATAATTTTCATAATTATATTAAATCTTGTATCAATTGAATGTAACTATTAATGTCTTGTGTTTTAAAATATGAAATGTGAAGGTGAAGGACTTTCGTAAACGCGTAAAAGTGACCTGCAGGACATATTATTAAATCAATTATGTATGAAATGAATTTTTATTAGCAAATTTTATTCTATATTTCAACAAATACCTAATGCATTTTTTATATCTGAACTCTGTATTTGTTTAATTTTATGACCGTCAATTATCAGTTACTTATTTTACCAATTCTAATTTTTAAAATTTATTAATTATATTATAAAATTAATTTCGCTGCCATTTCTAAAATAAAAATGCCGATTGCAGTGAAATTCCTGCAATTTCTGTGTTTTGCGTTTATGCCTTTTCTATCAAAACTCGTTAGCTGTCGTAATTGAATATTTTAGAATCAGACTCTTTCCCAAGTGAAAAAAAGTGGGATGTGTATCGAAATACCAAAAAAAGTAGATCATGTATAATAAAAAAAATCTAATTTAATACTAATTTATAAAAAACGAATAAAATGTATATACTAATAATATATAGTATATTATTAATACTATTATTGTATTTCTATACTATTATTGTAGTACATAAATTTTGGAGATTTTGATCACTCAAAATGGACTGGGGCAATAGAGTTAAAGCCAATAGAGACAAACTTAAAATTTTTGTTAGTGACAACCAACATATGAATTTTTACATAGAGAGAGATTAAACTTATCGGCGACTTGGCCTATGCCGTCTTTGTATGTGATCATTGTTTCCACTAGCATAAGGATTAGTTGGGCCTTTTACAAATGCAAAATCCACGTTTATAGGCTGATCTAGTAATAATGATCCATTTAGTTTGTCAATTGCGCTCCTTGCCTCTTTATATGTCTCGTATTCGACCAATGCGTATCCCTTTACGTATCCGGTCCTGCGATCGATATTTAAATGTAAATTCTTAACCTGGCCATATTCCGCAAACAGATCACGAATGTGCTCCTCGGTTGCTTCTTCGTGGACACCACGCACAAACAAAATCCAGCCTTCTACACTTCTTTGAGCACCTGTCGATTCACTGCTATCTACGTAACTGTCGTAAATGACTCCAGTATCATCATCTAATCGAGCACTTCCAATTTCCTATAAAATATCTATTTTTTAACCTTTCGGTTTTTATTAATGAAATAAAAGAAATGAATAAAATGAGGTAACTCAAACAATATATTTGTGTATAACTAACATTATTAGCTAAAAAATTATAATATTTTTTAATTTATTTAGATAAATTAATAAATCAAAATAATTAACGGAAATAATTTTATTAATGAATAAATTGATTAAATAGAATTGTTGCATAAGATAAATAAGGTTATCTTAATTGTATTTTGATTTGTTCAGTAGAACAAATCAGATCAGCTAACTAGTATACGTATTTTATATAAATTATATATAAATTAAAAATAAAGATAAATAACCAATAGAAGATTTTATACAATTTATATTAAAATCAAGTTAAAATTAAAAAATAAAATTTAAAATAAACGTCATTTTTATGAAATGAAAAATACAAGTTTTTATATATTGAACAAATATATAAGAGAACAAATTTATCCGGGTAGCCTTATTCTTAATAAAACCAATATTAACGATAAAGAAGGTGTATATCTAGATATGAACATTAAATTAACATCAATTAATCAATAACATCAATAACATCGGCTACTTTTAATTTATATCGTAAAAATGACATATTTAAATATACAATATACATATTTTTGCATGAGCATTTACGCATAATATAACGATATAACAATTGGAATTTTATATTATATTAATAAATTAAAAAAATTATAACTATTTTTTATGAATAAACAATATTTACACCGGAAACAATTACACCGGAAAATTTTATCACTAAAATGTTCCGGTGTATTACAATTAAATTAAATCAGTTAACTGAGTCTGCGTATTTAATATAATTATAAAATAAACAAAACATAATAATGCTAAATCAAAATTTAATAATTAAATAATAAAATAAATAATTGTTTTTAGATTTTCTATAATTTAAATCAAGTTAAAATAAAAAAATTGAAATTTAAAATAAACGTCAATTTTTATGAATTGACTAATAAATAACAGACGTTGTATCAGAATAAGAATTAGAGGTCATCAGGAGGAACTGCTATGCTATCAGGTTTCGGACCCTAACTCCTCGACCCAACATAGCAGCGGGGCCAAATACATGCTAATGATGAATTTCCTCTGATGAAATTTGATTATAAAGTATCTTATTCTCTAATACAAAGTATATTATGTATTATCCATAAAACGTTTCAGCTAATGATTTTAAATTTATTTTTTATATTATTGTGTTGATTTATATATTTAACTAAGTTAAATATATAAATATTATAATATTATAAAATAATATTATATATAAATATATATAACTCGAAGTATGGGCTGAACAATACGTTATCAATTTGTACGGTACTTAGTATAAATTATTTACACTTCTTATACCATATAATATAAAATAAAAATGCTTATTTTATTTTTTTCTTTTTCTTTTTCATTCATGCATACCATATAATATAAAATATAATACATTATATAATGAAATTTAAAGAATTGCAACAATATGTAATGATATTGACTTTCTTCAAAATCATTTAAATAATTTAATAGATACATATTTTAAACTAGGTTACTATAAAAATAACATCAAGCAGAAAATAGTAAAATATATAAATCAACACAATAATATAAAGAATAAATTTAAACTCTTAAGTGGCAAATTTTTATGAATGGATAATAAATTTACTTTGTATTAAGATAAGATACTTGATAATCAATTCATCAGGTCAGCCACCTGATGACCTTCAATCATTATTATGATACAACGTTTGTTATTTATTGGGCAATAACTAATTAACTAATTAACTAATTTATAATTGAGATTATAATTTATATTCAACTCTAATAAAGTTAAATTATTTTTAAAACTAAAAACGAAATGTTAAATGACTAAATTTATTTAAAAATAGAAATTTATTTGAAATATAATTTCGTAATTTACAAGACATATTTTTTCTCATAAGCTAATAAAATGTTTCCGTTATGTTTATTTTCGTTTGGCATTTATCTCAAATTTCATAAATCCTCATTCGGCTAAAGCAATTACATGTTTTACGCATGTGCGTGCATTTGCTTTTTTGACAAACCGATTGATAATTGATCTTGTTATTGTAAATGCCCTTGTCAGAATAACTCCAACCTTTTAGTATCGCATATCAGAGGTCAAGTAGATGACACTTTTTTCTTTATTAATATATTTAACTTTATTTTTTCTTAATTTAATTGATTATTTACTTAAAATTTGTTTACAGATGAAATCCCGCATAAGTTTATTAACTTATTTCTTAACTTTCATAACTTTACATAAGACAACTCTATTTCTAAATTCCTATGAAAGGAATTTATGAAGATGCGTGAAAATAATTATCGAAGATAAAATATTTTATATCCATGAAGATAGTAAACTATATTTTGTCTAAGATATTTTTGTACACTAAACTAATGGCAGACTATTTTTCGTTATTGTGTGAAATCAGAGGTAATTTAAGTCCTTAATTTTAGTTTTGATAAATATAGTTGTGATTTTGTTTAAAATCACATAAATTAAAATTCATTTAATATGAATTTCACCCTAAGCATTTTGAAAGTCCAGAAAAGTATAATTAGTTTGATAGATTCATATTTAAAAACCTTTTAAATTTTCAAATTATAATTGCATCTCTCATTTTTAATTTTTATCATTTTTGATTGATAGGAAATGCTAAATTTATATTATTTTAATTATACAATCAGTCAAGTAGTGGAGATTATATTATATTAACGTGATAACATTGCAGCTTCTCCTAATCTATAAATCAACATATAATTAAATGTTATTTACTTGATGCATATTTTAAACAGAAAATTATCAAACAGAAAATTATCAAACAGAAAATAGAAAAATATAATAATTTGAAAAATATTATTAAAATAATATCAACATTATTAAATAGAACAACATTCATGTGTACCATATAATATTAGATACACTTCAATTAAATAATATAATTTTACAAATTGCCACAACATCTAAGATTGAACATCCATATGCACCAAGTTAATGAATTTTTATTCAATTAGTGAGCACATTTATCCAGAAAGCCTTATTCTTAACAAAACCAATATTAATGATAAAGAAGGTGTATATCTAGATATGAACATTAAATTAACATTAACTAAAACTACTATTAATTTATATCGTAAAGATGACATATTTAAATTTACAAGAAACATATTTTTGCATGAGCATTCATGCATACCATATAATATAAAATATAATACATTAAATAATGAAATTTTAAGAATTGCAACAATTTGTAACGATATTGGTTTTCTTCAAAATCATTTAAATAATTCAATAATACATTAAAAAAATTAATGAATTTAAAATTTTTATATTGAAATTTTTCCTGAATTCACTAATAAACAACAGACGATGTATCATAATAAGGATAAGGGGTCATCAGGAGAAACTGCAATGTTATCAGGTTTTGCATATATTCCTAGACTTAGCAGCGGGGTCAATGCTTATTACGTATTTTCTCTGGTGAAATTTGATTATCTAGTATCTTATTCTATTGCAAATTATATTGTAAAATATCCTTCCATAAAAATTTTCCGCTTAAGAGATTAAATTTATTTTTAATAATATTTCGTTGATTTATATATTTTACTATTTTCTGTTTGATTTTATGTTTGATTTTATGATCGGACGCGATCGATCATAAAATTCTCCTAATTTAATTATTAGTAGAATATGTTATGTTATCAGGCTTCATCTCCTATTCCTCGATCCAACATAGCATTGGGTTAAACACGTGCTAATGACATATTTTCTCCTATGAAATTTGTATATCTAGTATCTTATTATTATACAAAGTATATTATTTATTATCCATCCATAAAAATTTATTAATTAAATTTATTTTTATTTTCACTCAATCAATAATTAGAAGATACCAGTACTTTTACTTAAAATAACAAAATTATTTTAATTATTTGATTTTTAATGACCTGCGATCGATCATTCGATCGCATCGGACGCGATCGAATATTTAAATTTTGTGTTTTGATGAAGATAAAAATTTGACTAATATATTATAATATTATATAATATATTGGAATATAATATATTATATTCCAATACAAAGTATATTATTTATTATCAAACCATAAAAAATTTTCACTTAAGATTTTAAAATTATTATTGTGCTGATTTAAAATGTAAAATGTAAAATATAAAATGTTTCGGTTAATAAAGATTAGGCGAAAAAGATATTAATGAGTACTGCTTATGTTAAGATATTAATGAGTGATGATACAAGAATAAGTGTATCCTTCAAGATTTATGATTTATTTACTTCTGATTTATGTAGTAATCATTACCTTAAATCCTCGACCCTTGCGTTTCGTTACATTTGTTTTCAGTCGGTAGAGTTCTGCGTCATCTTCATCAAAACCAACATCTTCATAGGCTTCAACGTCCATATACTTAATCTGTAAAATAATTGCAAAATTTAAATGATGTTAAATAAAATATTCTACTTATTCCATTTTTACTTTTATAACTAAATAAGAGGATCAATCTATTTATTACAAAAACCGATCTCATAACGTTTCTTTTACAATGCAGTGTAGTAATGGTTCTGACTACCACCAATAAGACACTGCATTCAGCTATTTTGTTACATTTCTTGTTGTACAGTTTGCTGTATGATATTGATGGATGTGATATTGTTGTACATTTTTCAATGGACGTATTGTAATATCGCTCAAAACAATATATTTAATTCATTTAATGTGAATATCCATTTTTGTATATTTATATTCTCGTATCTACGTCAAATTATTTAGCAATTTATTTTAGAATAAATTGTTCAAATTTCTACAAAATTGGGAAAGCTCAAACAGCAGCACAATTGAATATTCAGCAAATCTAAATATTCATGCATCGGTATCCACTTTACCTAACAGATAGTAATATAGAGCTTGAGATTGAAAACTTTCATCTTATTGAATGAAGACTCTTTGAGTTGAGTGACTATAAATTCATCCACGTTTATCTTAGATATATTATTTCGGAAATCTGAAAATAATTCGTCATCTTCGAACTATTTCAATAATTCGAAGATGGTTTAATCAATAGCTACAACAAACTATTTTCAAAATAGTTTACTCAATAGCTACAAAATCCCAACTTTATAAATATTTTCATAATACGTTCTAGACTACTTAATCTTTTGGAAACGAGGCATACCTTTACAAACATTAGAGATGTGGACGCTTAGAAGTGTGTCCAAAACATCAAGTCGAAGAAAAGAAGGAAATAAAATCTCTAACAGAAATTTGGCAAAATTTTTCAAAATTTCATAAGTCATTAGTACTACGAAAGCCACTCGTGCAGAGGTTTTTATATTCTTATTGTGCTAGACTTTTTAGACTAAGCTCGCTAAACTTGAGTTTTTAACATAAAGATTTTTAATTTACTAAACATAGGCATAAAATATTGGGATGATCTGGAATAATCATGATCATATAATTCGGGATGATTTGCTGGTGAAAAATCATCAAATTACGGCATAATTTTTTATCAATCAAAAAAAATTTAATTGAATAAATTAATTAAAAAAACAAATTAAATTAATTAATTAAAATTAAAATAATTAATTATTTATTATTTAAAAATTTTATTATAATAAAAATATAATTAATAATTAATTAAAATAAATTATTAATTAATTAATAATTATTAATTAAAAATTATTATGATTAAATTAGTAAATTAATTGGTATAAATTAATTTTCTAATAATATTTTTATAAACAGGCAGATACTGGCTTTCAATCAATATCTCATTTACAGCAGTTTCGCTAAACTTTAACAGGCACAGTTACCGGCTATCAATAAACATCCCATTTACAACAATATCGTTATAAATGCATTATAATAAATTATATTATAATATTATAATAATATAACATTATTATATAATATGGACTATAATGCCTATAATGTTCGTAATGAACTAAAATGACATCATCAAGAGTATTCATTGTAAAATGGATTTTACTTTATCACTCATAATGATGACAAATCCTATATAATATGACTTCAGCTTATTATCTCAGTTTTCTCGGGTCAGAGATGATGAACAATGTTGTGCATTATTAAGAAATAAATTGTTAATTAATTTAAATTATTTTAAGTTATTTATAAAATTTAAAGTTTGTACTACTGCTCGACAACGAAGTACACGAGCTGACATTGCTTGTAATGGCCTTATACGCGACAGGATGACCCGATCCATGATGGACATTTTTGTTTTAAACCATCTGGCGTCGTCATATTCGCTGGAATCATTAAATGCCTATATAATGATAATCGAAAACATGTTAAATATAACGAACGCATTACAGCCCTTGAACTGTCCAAATTTAACCCATTTGGCGTCGTCATATTCGCTGGAATCATTAAATGCCTATATAATGATAATCGAAAACATGTTAAATATAACGAACGCATTGCAGCTATTGAACTGTCCCAATTTCACCCATTTGGCGTCGTCATATTCGCTGGAATCATTAAATGCCTATATAATGATAATCGAAAACATGCTAAATATAACGAACGCATTTGTAGCTATTGAACTGTCAAATTTCACCCATTTGGCGTCGTCATATTCGCTTGAAACATTAAATGCCTATATCATGATAATTGACAACATGTTAACTATAACGAACGCATCGCAGCTATTGAACTGTCCCAATTCAACCATTATGCGTCGTCATATTCGCTGGAATCATTAAATGCCTATATAATGATAATCGAAAACATGTTAAATATAACGAACGCATTACAGCCCTTGAACTGTCCAAATTTAACCCATTTGGCGTCGTCATATTCGCTGGAATCATTAAATGCCTATATAATGATAATCGAAAACATGTTAACTATAACGAACGCATCGCAGCTATTGAACTGTCCCAATTCAACCATTATGCGTCGTCATATTCGCTGGAATCATTAAATGCCTATATAATGATAATCGAAAACATGTTAAATATAAAGAACGCATTGCAGCTATTGAACTGTCCCAATTCAACCATTATGCGTCGTCATATTCGCTGGAATCATTAAATGCCTATGTAATGATAATCAAAAACATGTTAACTATAACGAACGCATTACAGCCCTTGAACTGTCCAAATTCAACAATTTGGCGTCGTCATATTCGCTGGAATCATTAAATGCCTATATAATGATAATCAAAAACATGTAAACTATAACGAACGCATTACAGCCCTTGAACTGTCTAAATTTATCCCATTTGGCGTCGTCATATTCGCTGGAATCATTAAATGCCTATATAATGATAATCGAAAACATGTTAAATATAACGAACGCATTGCAGCTATTGAACTGTCCAAATTTCAACCATTATGCGTCGTCATATTCGCTGGAATCATTAAATGCCTATATAATGATAATCGAAAACATGTTAAATATAACGAACGCATTGCAGCTATTGAACTGTCCAAATTTCACCCATTTGGCGTCGTCATATTCGCTGGAATCATTAAATGCCTATATAATGATAATCGAAAACATGTTAACTATAACGAACGCATTACAGCCCTTGAACTGTCCAAATTTCACCTATTTGTGATATAAATAATTGATAATGATCCATTTATTGATAAAGAATTATTGAAGCTATATCAAATGAACATGATACTTTTCATTGATATTTCGCTAACCTCTGTTAGCATCTTCAGAAAATTACCACAGCTCCAATAATTCATTTGTGATATTATCACTAGGAGGAATTGGTATAGTCGGAAATATTTTATTAAAAAGATTGGCAAGCAAAAAAATCGATTAAAAAATTATCAATCATATTGCGATCTGAGTTTTAAAATGACAAAGATAGCGGCCGTGTTTAATATTTTACAAGTGCACTATGAACTCAATAGTTTCTCTTGTCGTTTTTCGTTTTTCTATTACCGTTTCTTTTCCCTCAAAGTAGTTTTGCCCTTGACCATCTCCTATAGCGATTTATATGATTTTGTTAAGACCCAGCACTACTAATGGTTTACGGTGATGTGAACGTTGTTCTTGACATGCTTTGCTTTAAGTGCCTAGGTAACCGCAAAACATGTCCCAGACCCCTTTCCCGCCTTGTGTCTAGTATCGATTGCTAAACGGTTCTGAAATGATTCAATTAGAGAATTGATTTTTTTTGATATCAAATGTAGATGTCGCTTTAAAAGAAATATTCTAAAGATACTGTTTTATTCTTCAATTTGATGTTGGAGAGTAAATATTTGCAGTAAGAGTTAGACTTACAATTCAACTATGCATTTTTTACAACTGCATTGCCAAAACTATCCAGTTTTGTTAATTACATAACGAAGTTTAATTATGTAGTATAATTAACATCACAGATCGATTTGACTAGATCGAGAAACTTATCCTGAAACCTGAAGCATGATATTTAAGGCCACTGTTATCAGCATTCCAAAGCATAGAAGATAGTTTATCCCAAATTTATAAAATATTGAACAAAGATTGTTTAAAATAATATAATTTTAGCGTTTTCGATTTCAATCTCTTTATCTTCTTAATGTCGAAATATTCAAAATAAAAATGGCAAAACTTCTTTGCTAAATTAATGGGGGTGATCCTGGCCAAAATTTTAATTTATTTTCGTGTTATAAAACAAAGAGTTTTGCTAAGAAAGAAACTTTTAAAAACTTATTTTGGTTTATTCGTGCAATGTAAACCGCCAATCAACTCAAAAAAGTTTAAATACATTTTTAAAATTTAAGTTTTTATTTATAGAGCTTAGATTTTCGTTGTTTATAAACGTATGTGCAGTTTATTTCGCTGTTGAAGGTTAGGTCGGTGATTTCACTGCAAATGTCATTTATAAAAGTCATTCGATTATTCTCATTCGATTATTTTCTTAAATTATAAACTAAATTGTCTATTTTCCTCGCTTTTTCAATTGCTAAAGTAAGGAAATCTACATGTTCCTATCATTTAAACAGTTATATCATGTTTTTCACCCTGCCTCGAGTAATGGAGAAACAACTCAATGCATTGTTAATTTTAAAGTCATAAGCTTTTTGTCAAGAGACTGTTCAGTTATTGCGAAGTAATTAATACTCGATAGTCAATCACCGATGTCATGATGACGTTAGGCAAGACATTCAATAATTAAAGTAATTTGCCACAATTATGACTGCAAATAATGTACATATATAAGTAATCTCTTTATATACATTATGACATACTCGTTTTAAATGATTCAAAAAGTTAAATTTTCAAAATAAAACATTTTTGTTTTACTCACGCGGTGCTAACGGTCAATCAATTCAATATTTTATTACTAATAAAATAATCATCAATAAAGTTCGTAGCGACGTGGAGCGACGTGTCCATAGATTTTTGAATAACAAAATTAGTATCTTATCAAATACATTTAAAAAACTCATGCTAATCTCTTTATTATAAGAGATTATTGTAATCACGAATTGCACTTCGAATTTAAGACAATTAAATAATTTGTAAATACAATGACGAAATAATGATTATAAAATAAACGCTTTATAAATGTTAATAAAAATTTATTATAATTTATATTAAATTTCCGATTTATTAAAATTAGAAAAAAATAAATAAAAGTTATGAGATATCTATTAAGATATTTGTAGAACACTAATTTATATAATAAATTACATGATTTATAATAAATAAATTATTTGTAAATATTATTAATTAATATTTCAATAAATTATTTACAAAATAAAATTTTTTTAATCAAATAATATTAAACATAAATATTAATTAGACTTGATATTTTATTAATATAAATATTTATATTTTATAAATATTAATTAGACTTGATATTAGACTTTATTTTATATAATAATTTGCATAATTAACAATAATTTGATAATAATTTGATAATAACGTTAATTAATAATTAATATGTTAATATTTATTAACATATTATATATAATTATTATTTTATTTAATAAATTTAAATTTGTTATAATTTGCATAATTTGATAATAATTTGATAATAATTTGATAATTAATAATTATTAAATTTATAATAATAAATTAAAATTTGTTATAATTTACATAATTTGATAATAATTTGATAATAACGTTAATTAATTAATATGTTAATCAAATAATATTAAACATAAATATTAATTAGACTTGATAATTTCCTTATAAAAATATAAATATTTATATATATAAATATTATTTTATATAATAATTTGCATAATTAACAATAATTTGATAATAATTTGATAATAACGTTAATTAATAATTAATATGTTAATATTTATTAACATATTATATATAATTATTATTTTATTTAATAAATTTAAATTTGTTATAATTTGCATAATTTGATAATAATTTGATAATAATTTGATAATTAATAATTATTAAATTTATAATAATAAATTAAAATTTGTTATAATTTACATAATTTGATAATAATTTGATAATAACGTTAATTAATTAATATGTTAATATTAATTGACGTATTTATCATTCTGTTAATATTTTACCGATTATAAATTAAAATATAATTTAGACATCAATGATTATTCAAATATAATCCGCTGATCGTACAATATTTCAATTTGTCACATAAATCATTAAAATTGATTTAAAATGTTAAATCAATTTAAATTTCTAATTAATTTTTTTATTTGATTTTGTAAAACTCAAAAGTAAAAAAAAAGAACTAAAAAATTAATTCGAATTTACAATAATAACAGTTGATTGTTATTTCAAAAAGAAAAATTAAAAACGAGAGAAGTTAAAACATTACGTATAAGTGGACGCTAGATTTTAACATTACTAGTGCCGTTTCATAATTAATAACAAAAATTAGAGTATTTTACAGTTTTTATTTGCTATTGCAGAAGCGGCAAATCAAATTTATATTCGTATTAATGTTTTCAGATTGCGTCAAATGTGCGAAGATAGGAAGTGAAATGTGAACATGATTTCATGGGCAAAGACAGCTGTTTCATTATACTCAATTGTATTTCCAATGACAAAATCGTCGCTAATGCCATTACCAGGGCATGATGTCCACGAGCAATATGACTTGCGCTTTTAAATGCCTCAATTGCCTCGGAAATCCTCTCCCTAAACATTATATAAAAGTTTAATTTAAAAGCAGAAAGAAAATAGATCGAAAATATCAATGAGGCAACATCTCAGCATTTAAAAATTGCAGTATATTCCTTCATTCAAAAAAATCACTGTAAAGATGTGATAAGCACATAATGTTTGCTAATTAAATTCAATGTTGACTATAATTTTGTAATGTTCGCAAATTTCATGTTCAGTTTTTGCACTAGCCTTCTAGCATTAAAAGATATAACCATCATTTACCGTCTATAGGCCAATACAGCTTTCATTTGGAATGCAGTTTCGTTATATTGGTCAATCTGGATTGATTCGTCGAGAAGTGAGTCTGCTTCGTCATATCTGTGTTTACTCACCAATTGCATCCTACGATAAATGTAAGGAATGACGAATAAAAAAGCTACGAGTAACATACGCTTTCTGTGTCAGAAGATATGGTTTATACACGTCGTCTGCTATGTGAAGAGCTGCGTTCATTCTACGCTCAGCTTCGTTAACTTCATGTGCATCGTGAAGAAGCTAAATCAATATAGAACATGGAAAAAACATCAAATATTAATTTATTATCAGATATTAATTAAATTTAGTTAGAGAAAAATTTATTATTAAAATTTTCATATTTCATTTGGCAGTTTACATTTTTGAATTAAAATAAAAATGTGAATATAAACACCGATCGCTTTGAAAACGAATAACCCTTCATATGCTTTTATATCTAAAATATAATTAACTGATATTTATTTTGAACTTGATATTAAAATTAAGCGTTAATGTTTTAAACAAACCTGTGCCAATTCGACGCTGAATTCAACATTATCTCTATGGGTGTTGCATATACTCCGCAGTTCATCAATAACATCCCTTAACGTTCCCTGTTGCCCGCTTGCTTTAGCTTCGTTAGCTCGAATAACTAACATCTGAACTTGAAAGTTAACGTTCTGTGGACACAGATTCATTGCCCTCTTTGTGCAATGCTTAGCCATAGTGAAGTTCATTAGAAGCATGTACAACTTAAAATAAGGGAACATGGCTGTTATGCTGATATTTCACAATTACCTGTCCTAAGAAATAAGACGTGTGTGCACGATCAGGATCAAGTGCTCGTAATTCTTGTAGATCCGTTAGTGCACTCTCTAGATCCATTGTATGCAAATGTAACGAAACAACTCGAATGTTCGCTGCAATCTTAAGCTAAAGAAAAAATTAAGGATCAATTAAATTTTTATAAATTCATTTTAACAAAATCAAATCAGTTTGAAATCAGTCAGATTAGGTTTTGCATTCTATCAAGATAAAAACAATTGAAACTGAAACTAATTAAATTGCCTTACACATTATTTTTCGAATTTGATAACATAAATAAAAAATAACTGGATATTATATATTCTTATATTCAAACTGCATTTGTATTTTAATAAAGACTTAATATATAATCTTTAGAATAAAGATAAAGTCGATAGATGGAACTGTTGTGTTATCACTTTACAGTGTATATTAATCTTAATGTCTAAATAAGAACAAATGACGAATTTACGCGGAAGTAACATAATAGTGCAATATCTGAACAAATACGTATTTACTTTCCTACTTTCTCTGTCTAAGGGTCTACTACTTAAAAGTTAAAAGTTATTTCTGATAAAATGTTGAGTTCTTATTAATTACTTAAAAAGTGACTAACTGTTGAAATTTGAATATCTCGTGTATTTTCATCTTATACAAAGCATATTGTTCAAAAAATAATAATATTTTGATGATTTATACTTCTGTTTTTACTCCCATTCCAATTGCCATAAGAATTTTATGCATAAGAATATGCATTCCAATAGTTTGGCCAGAATATCGGATTGCTTAATAGTAAATTTGGCAGTCATTTTGTTAAACGGATGCATTCCAGTACTTTCGTTCAGTCTTTGCTTAATGTCATCATATTTAGCGTTGCCTTTAAATATACTGACTAGCTCAGTTCAACATGAATACAAACAACTTAGAAAATAAAACGGTGTGCACTAGGTTAAGTGATTTAATTGAAACGAAGAGCGATCATGATGCAAAAGACGAATCCTGTTTATAAAGTAATGAATCCCGGATATATAAATCATAAGTCAAATCGGTTCTTAAATTATTTTACAGATTCTTTGACATCTTAAAAATGAAAATTCAACGCAGATAATATATATAATAAAGAGCACATAAGAATTTTTTTAGAATTTTATCTAAAAATAAATTGCTGCAAATCTTCAGTAACGAACTGTTACCATCTTCAGGCTACTAGTGAAACCATAATTCTGCTTTATATAACACCATTAACAGCAGTGCGGTGATGATCATTGTGTAAGCTTAAGTATATGAAAATGTAAAACAAGAATATAAATAAAACAAATGAATACAAGTATTCATTGCTACTAGTATTTAACTACTAGTTATATTTTATTCTGTTTAACTTGTATTTATTTGATTTATTCACATGTTTAATTCTTGTTCTACATTCAATAATAAGGATTTTCTTAAATAACTAAATAGAAAAACAGCTAAGAAACAAATCAGTACAAGAACGAACTGTTACCATCTTCAGGCTGCATCATCAACAGGCTGCATCATTAACAGGCTACATCATTAACAGGCTACATCATTAACAGGCTGCATCATCAACAGGTTTCAAACTTTTACCATCTTAAGCAGCTGAAGATATTTCAAACTTTTACCATCTTAAGCAGCTGAAGATGGTAACAGTTTTCTCTGTACATTTTTTTATTATTTTTTTCATTATAAGAAATAGAAATAAAATTCATAACATTTGCTTGAAAATAAACAGCAAAAATCAATATTGATTTCGTTATAAAATTATCGATAAAATATCGAAAAAATTTAAAAATTACAATTGCAATTCTTAAAATTTCATTATTTAAATATCGTATGTATGAATGATCATGCAAAAAAATGTTACTTTTTTTCAAAAATGTTTAAAATTTGATTATTTAGTGTATATCATTCTAATACAAAACGTGTTATTTATTATCCATCCATAAAAAATTGTCATTTAAGAGTTTAAATAAATTTTTATTGATATTTTGTGGTTTTGTATATTGTAAAATTATAGAAAAAAGAAAAAATTCATCAAACTTGAAAATTAGCAGAAAAATAGTCTTTAAAAACAGGCTTTATTACCGGGAAAATAAAGTCCACAGATCATTAATAACTTGTCAGTAGAACAAACCAGACCGGTTAGCTGAGTTTAGTGATTAAATTTTAACTTAGAAGTAAAAATTTATTTTTGATAACATGTTGATAATTCGTTTTTAGTAATATGAAATAATTAATAATAATAACTATAATAATATTATAGTTAATATAAATTAATAATAATATTATATTAATTATTAATTAATATAAATTAATTATTATTACTAATAATTAATAATAACTTGAAAATTAGCAAAAAATTAGTCGTATCAAGAATACATAGTTTCAGTATTTCTGACAAAGGCTTTATTACCGGGAAAATAAAGTCCACATATCAATAAGAACTTGTCAGCAGAACAAATCAGATCATATTCAAATCAGATAAAATTTAAAACAATTTATATTTATATCAAGTTAAAATTAAAAATTAAAATTTAAGATAAAAGTCAATTTGAATTGACTAATAAATAACATACGATGTATCATAATAAGGATTAGAGGTCATCAGGAGAAACTGCTATGTTATCAGGTTTCGGAATCTGATCCTCGACCCCACATAGCAGCAGGGCCAAATACATGCTAATGACGTATTTACTTTGATGCAATTTGATTATTTAGTATACCTTATTCCAATACAAAGTATATTATTTATTCTAATGCACAGCATATTGTTTATTATCCATACAAATTTTCGCATTCTAATTTAAATAAATTTATTTATTCCACTCAATGTAATTACATTAAAAACGAAGACATTTAGTTTTTAAAATAAAATTTATTAAATAATTTTTCTCTTAATGAACATTTGAAGGAATTATATTTTCCTAAATGGCATTACACGAAGCTCAGAAACATGAAAATTAAATTCTAAAAAAATATATTTTTTTCGTTAAAAAATTTAATCGATTAGAGTGTTTTAAAATCAACAGTTGCAATTGTCAATCAACAGTTAAAGGCAATTTAATGTCAAAGGTGGAACGAAGGTGGCAGATATTGCTTATTAAAAATACCACCCCAAAGAACCTTCGTATACTTTTTGCTGAATAAAGCGTTATGCACCGAGCATAACGAGTTTTATACCAGCATTAACATTTGTATGGTTTAAAATAAGACACGCAGCGAATGTTAAATATAATTAATTTAATTTTAATTTAATTTAAATACTTTCAATATAATAATTCTAGTTTAAATAAATTTATTTTTAATATCTTGTTGATTTGTATATTGTAAATAAAATATTTTTAAATTATTTTGTTGATTTATAATTCTCTTTTTTATAATAATCTGTTTTTATACAACGGTTTTTATATTTATTCTCCACTCAATGTAATTATATTAAAAACGAAGACATTTAGTTTTTAAAATAAATTTTATTAAAAAAATATTAAATAAAATAAAATTTATTTTATTCAATAAAATAAATTTTATTGTAAAATTATAGAAAAAAGAAAAAATTCATCAAACTTGAAAATTAGCAGAAAAATAGTCTTTAAAAACAGGCTTTATTACCGGGAAAATAAAGTCCACAGA
The DNA here is from genome assembly GCA_012934845.2 of Pomphorhynchus laevis. Lineage (NCBI taxonomy): Eukaryota > Metazoa > Acanthocephala > Palaeacanthocephala > Echinorhynchida > Pomphorhynchidae > Pomphorhynchus > Pomphorhynchus laevis. Next base: position 85,081 of record WNNJ02002569.1, read on the forward strand.
TCATTAATAACTTGTCAGTAGAACAAACCAGACCGGTTAGCTGAGTTTAGTGATTAAATTTTAACTTAGAAGTAAAAATTTATTTTTGATAACATGTTGATAATTCGTTTTTAGTAATATTTTATAATTCTAATGCAACATATATTATGTATTAACCATTATAGAAAAATTTCGCCTATGAGCTTAAATTTCAGATTTTATAATTTATATCAAGTTAAAATTTAAAATTGAAATTTAAAATAAAAGTCATTTTTATGAATTGACTAATAAATAACAGATGTCGTATCAGAATAAGGATTAATATATCCTAAAGGATATTTATCTAAAATCGCCCTTTAGGATATAAGTAACATACATTAATGTATTAACATACATCGCCCTTTAGTAACATAAATTTAAGAATTGGTAAACCTCACTAGCTGCTAATTCGAAGTCAACGTTCACGTGTTCGACTCACTATTTGTCTAAACTTACCACAATTTAAAAAAATTATAAAATAAACAAAACATAATAATGCTAAATCAAAATTTAATAATTTAATAATAAAATATATAATTAATATAAGATTTTCTATAATTTAAATCAAGTTAAAAAAAATTGAAATTTAAAATAGAAGTCAAGTTTTATGAATTGACTAATAAATAACAGGCGTTGTATCAGAATAAGGTTTATATTATTAAATATAAGCTTTATTATTAAATATTCGGAGTAACCTTGAATATGTGTATAGTCACAGCATGTTATATTAGTTTTGCTTTCCGTTTAAATTCTTACAGATCGTTTTGTGATATGAACTTCTTTCTACTGTTCACATGATGAGGATTTGTTGCATTAGATAGATGTTAAATCCGTCAGTATAAATTGTTTAAATTAAAACAAGAGCCATTCTAGCATGAAAGAATCTACATGATGATCATAGCATCATGTAGAATTACGTACGAAATTGCCATTTTATAACTGTTTGGACAGTTATTTTTTATATTAAAATTACATTTTTAATATAAAAATGTAATTATTATTTAAAGAAAATACATTAACAAATACACATTAAAATTTTTAATCTGCCGTTTGACATTTCACTGTTAAATAAAAAGTAAAAAGGCGGTAGGTGAATGTCGATTTTTGATTATCACATTTATTGAATTTGAATCAATAATGAAATCATTGATGATGCTAGTTTGAAATCATTACAAATTTATTATTTTTATAAATTTACTAATTTGAAAATAAAAATCGATGAAATAATATAAAAATTGAAATGTACCTTTGCCGAAATGGAAGACTGGCTTAACAGCAGTTTAGCATCATCCATTGTGCGTTCAGAATTCAATACGGCAAAGTGGCAAGTTGCTCTAAAGAGCAAAACTCGTTGTTGGAGTGAATTAAGATTTGATTCATCGCATTGTTTAATAACGTCATCTGCCTTATCAATACAAATCGCAATATCGCCGTTTCGGAATATTTCTAGCATTTCCAAATATTTGTATAGTTGCTCGTTTCTTTAAAACGTATAAAATTGTTAAAAGTTATAACTTAATTCGTAAAATCGATGCAACTTCCATTATAAAATTTTAAGATATTTTACTATTCAAAATAACGAATTGAAAAAAAAATACATATATGACGATGTAAATGAAATCAATAAATTGTAATATAAATTTTTTAAGATTCAAAAATTACATCTAAAACGGTGATATCAGGCTATATACTGTTGTTGATTTATAAAATCCATCGGTATTATAATTAAACAGAGTATCTTTTAATTAAATTTAAAAATGTCGAAAGGTATTGTGATAATTAATAAACTAAAATTGAATTAAAAAATATAAAATCAATCAATTCAAATCAGCTAACTGAGTCTACGTATTTAAAAGATAATAATGCTAAAATTGAATTTATAAGATTAATTTTTTAATTTATAATTGTTTTCTAGTATTAAATCAGCTAACTAAGTCTACGTATTTAATATAATTATAAAATAAACAAAACATAATAATGCTAAATCAAAATTTAATAATTAAATAATAAAATTAATAATTGTTTTTAGATTTTCTATAATTTAAATCAAGTTAAAAAATTGAAATTTAAAATAAACATCATTTTTATGAATAGACTAATAAATAACAGACGTTGTATCAGAATAAGAATTAGAGGTCATCAGGAGGAACTGCTATGCTATCAGGTTTCGGCCCCTAACTCCTCTACCCAACATAGCAGCGGGGTCAAATACGTACTAATGATGTATTTCCTCCGATAAAACTATCTAGTATCTTATTCTAATATAAAGTATATTATTTATTATCCATCCATAAAAATTTGCCACTTAAGAGTTTAAATTTATTCTTTATATTATTGTGTTGATTTATATATTTTACTATTTTCTGCTTGATGTTATTTTTATAGTAACCCAGTTTAAAATATGTATCTATTAAATTATTTAAATGATTTTGAAGAAAACCAATATAATTACATATTGTTGCAATTCTTAAAATTTCATTATTTTATGTATTATATTTAATATTATATGGTATGCATGAATGCTCATGCAAAAATATGTTTCTTGTAAATTTAAATATGTCATCTTTACGATATAAATTAATAGTAGTTTTAGTTAATGTTAATTTAATGTTCATATCTAGATACACACATTCTTTATCATTAATATTGGTTTTGTTAAGAATAAGGCTTTCTGGATAAATTTGTTCACTAATTGAATAAAAATTATTTGAATTAAATACACATATATCATCAATGTATCGAAACATATATTTCATATGTTTATATAGTTTAGATTTAGTTTTTACACAGTTATGAACAAATTCATATTCTATAAAGCTTAAAAACAAGTCAGATATAATTGGGCTACTATTACCACCCATTGGAACACCTTTTACTTGTCTAAATATAGATGTCCCTACTTTTAAATAATTTTGATTTATCAAAATATTTAAGGATTCTATTAATTCAATTTTATCCATATATTTATATTTATTTGATGGTTTAATTTTTGTTAGATAGGCCTTATAATCTTTTTAACATATATATGTATATCTTTTTCCGAATATAAGATTAATTAATTTTACTAACGCTTCTTTAATATCTACTAAATCTAGATTTGAATAAAGCGTACTAAAATCGTATGTATTTATATTTTGAAAATTTATTTATTTTGTCTGTTCTAAAAATTCTTTAGTAGAATTAATACTGAAATATTGTTTTATACCAGTATTAATTACGATTACCTTGCAATATTTTTTAAATTGCGCTTTAATTGCTTTAAGTATTTTATTCATATAGACAGAAAGTGGTTTTAATGTACATTTAAACGCACTACATATGAACCTAGGTTTTATTGGATTTTTATGTAATTTTAGATGCCAATATAATATAGGTATAGTTTTATTATCTAATTCAACCTTTATACCCTTTTTATCCATTATATTAAAAAATGATCGTCTATAAAATGAACGATAGCGAAATTAAATGTCTCGTTGATGTAATACTTCTGGTCTTCTATTTATTGCGATAAAGTTCTGCTATTTATTTAATTTTATTCATTTATTTATATTTAAATAATGGTTGAATTTCTGTTAGATAGGTATTAATTATTATATATTTCAAACAATATGAACAAATTCATATTCCATAAAGAATAAAAATAAGTCAACTATAATTGGGCTACTATTACCTTCAGTAAAACCAGCTTTTATTTCACTAAATATAGACGTCTCTACTTTTAATAGTAGATTCATTATAATATTTAATGATACAAATAATTCAATGTTATCCATATATTTATATTTACTTGATGGTTTAATTTTTGTTAGATATGCATTATAGCTATTATTTCATATATATGAATATCTTTTTCCGAATATAAGATTAATTAATTTATCTAATGCACCTTTAATGTCTGCTAAATCTAGATTTGTATAAAGCATATTAAAATCGTATGTATTTATATTCTGAAAGATTTTTTCTTTTGTGTGTGAACCTAGGTTTTATTGGATTTTTATGTAATTTTGTATTCCAATATAATATAGGTATAGTTTTATTATCTAATTCAACCTTTATACCCTTTTTATCCATTATTGAACAGTGAATTGTAATAATTGTTTCTAAAAACTGGAAATATTTAGAAAATCTAGGAAAACGTTTTACATCTTAAAGTTACACGTAATATGTCTAAATAATGTTTTTAAATAATTTATGATTAATAATTATTTTGTCTAGTAATTAGCGTTATTTTTATTGCATTCTTGAAGTACACGTAATATTTCGTGAATTTAATGTAAGATAGTGCATACGATCGTACCTATAAACACCATTTAAATTTTAACATTTATTCTGTACGTTTCTTCGAATTTTTTAAATCCTAAGTGCAGAATAAATCATCAAAATTTCAAACGCAGTAATAACTAATATCAACTTTTTTACAATAATAAAATGCATACGGTGTATATTCTTCTTTCACTGCTTGAAGGTCTTCCTCAGTGAAAATATCATCCGGAAAAAGATCAGTTGTAAATCGTCGTATATTATAGGCAGATATCTTTGATAGATTTCTGTTCTAAAATACATAATTTACGAAAAATCTAAGTTTTATGATAAAAATAAATACAATGTATAATTTATCATTATTATTGTAATAATTTAATCGCGAGTATTAATTAATGCATACTTGCAGTTTAATTTTCCAGTGTTTATTTATAGTTAAAAAATAAATATAATTATTTAAAGATTTTTAATAAATAAATTTTAAATAATTTTTGCATTTATTTAACTAGATTTGTGTTTAATTTATTATTTTTCTTAAATATTTGCTACTCGAGTAATGTGAGTAAAAAACAATGATCATTTTGTCAGCTATTGTCAAACAGAACTGGATTAATCTGAGATATGATAAGCCTTGAATAAATTAAATGAGAAAAATAAATAACTGAGAAAAATTAAATTAAATAACTCTCATTAAATTTAATGAGAGTTCAGACTAGTAAATAATAAGTAATGCAGATTATATGGATTAGACATGTTTTTATGAACACGGATTAGAATTGAACTTTATTCAAACATTTTAATAAATATAGATAATGTTTAATAAATAATTTCAATATATTGAAACCGTCTTATAAAACCATGATAGTGGAAGAAAGCGTACAACAGTGTAGTAACTGAATCGTATGACCGAAACTGAATCGAATGACTTGTTAATGACAGTCGAAGAAAGCTTACCCAGGTGTAGTAACTGATTCGAATGCATTGTAACATGGTGGAAGAAAGCGTAGCACGGTGTAGTAACTGAATCGAATGTTTGATTTAATATTTTTTTACATGTTATTAATAATTAAAACAATGAATTGATTTTAAAAATTGATTTATTTAAAAAAATGATAATCGAGTAAGGAGGTGATTTATAACAAAAAAAATTAAATCGCTTTGAATGAACCTAAGTAAAATATGACCCTAATATCATTGTATTTACTAACACAATTAATAATTAATTTTATTTAATAAAATAAAAATATTAAAGTTATAATTAATATTAAAAATATTGATATTGAGTTCCAGTACTCATTTTAAGTATAACAATTAAAAAATGGTTTGTTGTTCTTAAGGCATTTAGCCATAAGATCCTATTAATAAATTCTGATATTTAATAGATGATTTAACTCGCCTTTAAAAAAGGCAACATTAAATACTATCAAACACTAACTGGTTGGTTCAAAATAAAATACTTATATAATGTAGTGCTCTGAATCTGTTCGAAATCTATTTCGTACTTTACGTTCTAAATTAAGGAAAAATTACCTTAAATTCGTCTTCAACCTGTTTAGCGGCCAATTTTGTTATAATTTCATCAATTTGCTGTCGACTTCTGTCTGTGCATCCGGTGAGCACATAGCTCGTTGAAAGATCTAAGAAAACACTTAATGTTAAAATACGAAAAGACAGTTTGCATTCCATATATACCAATAACATATTCTTTCATTTTATCTGATTTTTCGAAAGCCAAAGCCCTTCGTATATACGCCTTTGGATAATGTGGATTAATTGATATTGCCTGGCTAGAGTTTTCAAAAATTCCTTCAAGGTCATCAAGTCCATCACACACTGCTGCTATGTTGGAAAATAAAATCGACCGAAGAGTCAAGTCCTCTGGGCTGATTTTCTCAAGTGCCACTTGAAAATATAATTAATTGTAATATTTTGGGCATCAGAAATAGTTATAATTTATATTTTCATAGACAATAGATAATGAATACTAAACATAGATTATTCGATTCTTAGTTTAAACATTAGCTTGATATTTTATTAAAAGATCTGAATTAAAACATCGATATAACACAGTTAGAGAGAGCAACATTTCAACGATCCGCTCCATAACGTTTCAAATTGCTGAATTAGACGTTAAGAATTTTACATTTTCTTGACGTATATAATTCAGTCGTGCACCTGGGTATTCATGTGCACCTGGGGATACGTCGAATTCATTAGCGCCAAAGATTGGACTGAGGGTACAAAGTGCTTGGAGAAATTGGCGGAAAATCTCAGGCATCCTATGCGACAAGCGAGTAGCAACAAAGTCGAAAGGACGCATATACAATGCTGTTGTTCGACCAGCCATGATTTATACAGTTGAGACCTTGGCAACAAAAACAGAAGATATCCATATGTTAGCAGTGAATGAGATGGGAATGCTCAGATTGTCTGCTGGTATCACACAGAATGACAAAGTTCGCAACATTGATATCCGGAAGATGTTCAAAGTGGACTTGATACAAGACGTCATCGTCCGAAAAAGGATACGATTGTTCGGATATGTAGCAAGAAGAGAGGATGATCACTGGATAAAGAGCGCTGAAAAGTCAAGATCGAAGGGAAAGGACGTCGAGGAAGGCCAAAGAAACGATGGAAAGATTGCGTCAAGGAGGACATGAATAACCTGGGAATAGCGACCGATATATAACACGAGATGACCCAAAATCGTTCGTCGTGGAAGAGGTTATTGGCAGAGGCTACCTTTATGTGAGAGATAAGCTGGGAAGAAGACTAATTTTATAAACAACAAATTATTTTGTTTTAATACAAATTTTAGTGCAAGTAAATAAAAGATAACAAATTAATTTGTCGTAAATTGAGCGTAAACGTTCAGTAAAATGCAAATTTATTTTTTACAAATTCAATTTTATTCTACCGTCGTAGAATAAAATTAGTTGAATAATATTATAAATTGATTAATTAATTAATTTGTCCATTTATAAGAACAGATTATCGGTAGTGTTAATTAAATATACCAACGCCGTCATTTTGATTTCGCAATTGTCTGTTTTGAGTTTGTTTTAATAAAATACAACTAGCTCGTTGCTTACGTAGATAGCTTTCTTTCGCCTCTGAGAACTTTTTCTCTCTGTAATACTGATTGCCTTTCTCTTTAAGTTCAAAGCCATTAAGCTCCTAAATAAGACAAAAATATTCGATATAATTCAGTACATATTTCACGAACCTTGAGCGTATCTTGTTCAGTATCCGAAAATGATCTGCTAAATCTCCATTTATATACAAGATATGCTGCAGCTAATGAGCCAGTGGTGGCTACAAATGCAGATATTAAATGTTTATTCCATTTAATATTTTTAAGATTTTCAGACAATGTCATCAATCTAAAGTAACCAAAGAAATTTTTTAGTGATTAGCTGGTCATAGAGGACATCGGCCTAAAATCTAGGACAACAGCAATAAACTCAGTAGAACATAAAGAATTATTAAACTTGCTTATATGAGCAAAACAAGAAGCCGTGAATTACTACCAGCAATTTAAGAGCCTGAAATTTAAAAATAATGAAAGTACATAAATTACATAAAACTGTAACTACATTTATAGCGGCTATGTGTTTGGTAGCTGCAACTATAAAGTTACTAAAATCTCACCGACAATGATTGCACGGCTTTTCTGATATATGAAAATGTCAACGTAAAATAGGGTGCGGCAACATTATTACAAAAATTAGTACAAAGTATTTTGTGACCTTTCAAAAAATGTTCAGAGAAAAAGTAAATCCACGAACAAAATTTAATGCATTCCTATTTCGTAGAAATATGAGAATATAAAATAAATCTGGCACTTAAAGTTTAATAAAAGATTATTTAATATTTTACGTTTTAAAAAAATAAACCTTTTATCGCAACTTTAGGATTACAAACTTCGAGTGTTATAATGTTTTGTTTGATGGAACAAAAACGAACTTTGGTAAAAATTAGCATTGGTAGAGAAGCTACAAATTTCAGTTTGATCATTTTTTCAATGGACTTACAAATTTTTGACATTCAAGTTTATATATATATATATATATATATATATATATATATATATATATATTACATTTATTTTTCAGATTTATTGAAAATGGCTGCGCGTTTAGCCGAAATATCTCACAAAACACAATAGAATTTAGATTTTTGTTATCAGAGGTGGGGGAATTAGAACCATCCCCTGGATATTTTTAATATTAAAAGTTGAAGATTTTAAAATTAACAGACACTTAAATTATCTGAATTGTCCATATTCAGTAAATTAACTTTAAATAAAGATATCGTCAGAATAGGTATTGTCGGATACAACCGTGTTTTAAAAAAGTATAATTTAAATTAAAATAGACTAATAACAAATTTGAATAAACAAAACAGTTTTTAAATATTCCAATTTATTAAAGATTTGAGAAAATTCCCGAATAGAAATTTATTATTTTAATTACAAAGTACCGGGTAAATAGTCGTTCGTGTATAAACGACTATTAATAAACGTATAATGAACTCCGACAACTACCATATTCGATTACTTCAGGACCAGATAACATCCCTTCAATTCTTCTTCGTGAGCTTGCTTCAGTTATATACAAGCCAATTTATGTAATTTTTTGTTTATCCCTCTCCTCAGGCTCGATTCTTTTAGAATGGAAGTCTTTTATAATCCGCCATCTCTTTTAAAAACTTAACGCAACCTAATTAGCAATTATCGATTCATAAGTCTTACATTGCCGTCTGTTATATGCTAAAGTTCCTCTTCCAATGAATCATTGGATATCCAGAAAATAATTTTAAATTTTTCCTTAAAAAATATACTTTCTAATAAACATACAACCTTAAACACACACAAATTACACTGCTGACTAACAACTACTTACACAAATTACAATCTAAAATACATACACAAATTACACAGTCGACTATACAACTACTACTTACAAGCTACTACTTACAATACACAACTACTTACAAACAAGCCCAACGAACACACATTACAACGAGCGAAGCGAGTTGACACAACAATCGATGGCAAGAACAAAGAAGACAGAAACGAAACAATGCTTAGCAAGTCAGCAGATTAACGGTAATCGCAATCAGACAATACCAAAATTAGCAAGCCCCTCCTCTGGGTATCAGCAACGCGAGGTCTCTTGCAGCAGATCTGGATGCGACATATGGACAACTGTCAACGTTCCATCCTGTCTGACGAAATCGCTACTGTCTAGGGATTTTGTTTGTGGGTTCTGTGCCTCCGAATTACTCTCCTTGTTGTTCAAGCGCCATTGTGACGAGCAAGTATCAATAAATGCTTTAAAGAGGAACGCAGATTCAAACAGTCACAACGATGGGGAAGATCATAGTATTAACGAACCAGAACGGAGTTCAGAAGCGTTCAGAAAGTCAAGCAGCTCGTCGTCAGGGATTGATGATGTTTCGGCCACTCCAAAATCATCTGAGATAGGAACCAATAATGCTATTCATGTACTCAATAATTCTCTCACGCAGCAGTCGAAGTTAAAACTCGACGATCGTTCAATCATACCCTTCAATAACAATTCAACTAATGCTTCGTTAGGGATGCATTGTATGAGACTAATGTGATGGATTACTCCTTCAAACAACTTCCTGTTTTGGATTCTATTGTTCATCCACATATATTGGATTCGAGCAGCGTCGGTCTTGATGTAGATAACAAATGTTCCGCCCTCAAGCATGCGAATGTTGATTTGTCAACTCCTGTTAACACTTCCTCGGGCAGTGATTGTTCTTAAAACTGTCCTCTAGGTAGTGATTGTAGTGAGCGTCATTGTGCTTACCCGCAGCAACTGCATCCCCACTGCAGTTTATGTGTTGCTCCTCTAGTAGCCCCGTTAATTGAGAGCGTTAAGGATCTTGCAAAGGCTAGTCAGATTATAGTTAGGCCTATAGATAATCTACGACAAATAGTTAGCCTTCCAAATAATAAACAACATGCAGTGATTCCTCCAAATCATCGACGGCCATCGAATACCCCTGAAACTCATTCTTCATTAGTTCCGTCTGCTAGCCCTAAACAATTTAGCTCTAGACAATTTAACTCCAGAAGAGAGTTAAACGTTATCGTGAGCGGTGTTGAAGAATCTCTAAGTAACAATCCCCAAAGTAGACTGGATGACGATATTGTGCATCTTCGCGCAGTGTTTTCTAAGATTTTTCTCCAGAGCGATGTGGATGTTGCGAAGTGTCTTTAAGTTCGAAGAGTTTTTCGTCTAGGCAAGAAACTTTCAGATAGACCTAGACTTCTAAAAGTTGTTCTAGACTCAAAAGATCATGTTGACTTCCTACTCAAGCATGCATTTAGATTATCGCGCTCTGATTTTCATATACTCCGTGATTTATCTCCTGCAGATCGTTTGAGAAGACACGAGGCTTTCAACGAGCTGCATTGACGGCTGGAAAGTGGTGAGGGCAACCTATGTGTCCTGAATTTTCGGGTGGTCAAGTGGCATCCGACTGTCCGGTGGCATCCCTTACTTCTGTAGAGTCAGACCTCTTTAGTAGTGATGGTTCGTGTGTAGGAAAACTAGTAGACTTCGATAGTGTCACCGAGCGTGTCAAATTTTCCCATTATACGAACATTTTTGTCGGTTATTCAAATGTTCGTAGTCTCCAGGCTCAATTCTCGGAAATTAAATTCATAGTTGCTTCGAAACGTTTTAATGTATTTTGTATAACCGAAACATGGCTACATTCTGACATTTCGGATGACTGTGTTGCCATCCCTAACTATTTTCTAATACGTTCGGATCGCTCATGTGGTAAACGTGGAGGTGGGGTAGCCGCCTATGTGCGAAATAGTCTCCTGGTATTGAATATCTCGGCTTTTCGCGACGATATTGGTTATTCCTTTGAAGGTCTTGCTTTTACACTGGGAAATGGTCAACGATCCCGATTCTGCGTCCTTTACCGTTCTCCGTCCTATGAATTAAAATTTGACTCTCTTAAATCACATTTGCTGAGTTTATCTTCGTATCCTCTGATTTTGCTCCTGGGTGACTTCAATATCCCCCAAATAGACTGGAAAAATAGTCATTCACGACCAATTCACGGAATTGGGAAAGTACTGAGTGACTTTCTGTTACTCGAGATGCTACTAGTTCAACATATTAAAGAACCTACTTGTGTGACAGGGACGCCTTCTATACTCGATTTGGTCTTTACTAAGTGTTTGGGTGACGTTTCAGGTGTTCGTTATGACGCACCAATTGGCAATAGCGATCACTGTGTACTCTCTATGCGGCTGTCACTGTTCAACAGAGCCTCACAGAACTCTAATTTTAAAAAACGTTGTTGGGTAGGTGTTGATGCTAGTCAACTAGCTGCAAGCTTCCCAAAAGGTATCTGTGATAGTCTTCGTATCCACTTCGGTTTGGAGGTTCCTGTAGTCTTTGATCTGCTCCATGATGAATTGATGCGAATTTCTGATATATTTGCTCCGCTACGTGCCTGCAAGTTCAAGCATGGACATCCTCCTTGGTTCGACATAGAGCTTCTTGATGCTATAAGATCCCGCAACAAATTGTGGCGCGAATTTAGGCGTTCTTCTGCTTCAAAACGTGCCTACATCGACTCTCGGAACTTATGCAATCGGCTAAAATTTCAGAAACGCTATTCGTACGAAGATAGTATCGCCAGGGATGCATCTTTGAATCCTAGGAGGTTTTGGTCTTATGTAAGAAACAACAGAACACTTGTCGCCACAATTAGCTCAATCCAAACGCCAACTGAAACTTTGACCGAGCCGTCTCTAATCGCCCAACATTTAGCTGATGGCTTCTTGGCACAGGCTTTGACCTCTAACAAACTGCATGACTTTAGTTGGAAGTATGTTCCGGTTGCTCATCAGTGTTGTGTTCGTCCACTCAGAATGGATGAGGTGTTGAACGAGGTTATGAAGCTCGATTCGTTTACATCTCCGGGACCAGACAATATCGCCCCCTTCCTCGTCAAATCCCTAGCGAACGAACTGAGCAATGATTTAACTATGTTCTTCAGATACAGCTTAGACACATCTTGGATTCCTGACAGTTGGAAGTGTGCAATTGTGGTGCCTATTCCCAAAAAGCATCCTGCTAGCTTTTGCGCGGACTTTCGGCCCATTAGTTTAACTAGCGTATTCTGCAAACTTTTAGAAAGAATCATTGCTAGTAGAATCAGGGATCATTTGGATCGTTATCACATATTGGTTGAATCTCAACATGGTTTCAGGATCGGACGTTCATGCCTTACTAACCTACTAACTGCGCGTGAAAAATGGGCTGATGCTCTGGGGGGCTGGGTTTTAGGTTCATACAGTATTCCTTGATTTTTCGAAAGCTTTTGATAGGGTACCACACGACGGCATAGTGTCTTTACTGTATCACTATGGACTTTATTCATATATTTGTGAGTGGGTCAGGGAATTTCTATCGAATAGGTCTTTCCGAGTTTTTGTGAGGGGTGTGTTTTCTTATTCGGTAAATATTAATTCTGGCGTACCGCAGGGATCAGTCCTTGGCCCACTGCTCTTCATAATCTTCATTAATGATCTGCTACTCCGCTTATCATGCTCTCATCTAGCGTTTGCAGACGATCTAAAGATTTGGTCGATCATTAGAAGTCCTGCTGATCGAGTATTGTTACAAAATGATCTAAACTCCCTGATCAAGTGGTGCGATTCTACCGGACTACGGTTGAATGTTGATAAATGTGTCCTCATGCAACTAGGTCGCCCTATTGAAACTCTAAGGTACTTTATTGGAGATATGGTCTTAAAGGAAGTGTCTCATCATAAGGATTTAGGGATTATTGTCCATAGATCCTTGAAAACAAAGTTGAACACCGACTTCTTTCTAGGTAAAGCTACTAGGGCGTTATATTGTATTAAAAATGCATTCATCAGGTTAAGCTGTCACATGTTCAAAAGATTATTTATCTCCATCGTCAGGCCACACTTGGAGTACTGCATTCAGGCTTGTTTCCCTGTCACTAAGCAAGAACTATTAGACCTACAGTCTATTCTTAGGCGCGGATCGAGGCTATGTATTGGCTTAAGTGGTATTGACTATTATGTACGTCTAAGTCGTATTGGGATGTTGTCGGTACGTGAGAGGTTCATATCCTTGGAAATGCTATGTCTATGGCATATGTCGAATGATGTGGTAGGTTATACCACCGATGTAATCACTAGGCGGGTAGATCAGTTGCGGGGACATAGCAGAGTCTTGTATAAATTTAGATTTGGCAGATTACCAAAAGTGTATAGACTCTCAAGGAGAGGAATTAACATGTGGAATTCGTTGCCTGAGGAAGTCGTTGCAGCCCCCAGTTTGAAAACGTTTAAATCATGATGCTACAAATGGATACATGAACAATGCCGCCATTCAACACTACCACTGGAATACCCTAATTAGCTACGTTGACTGACCATTTGCTTTTGGTCTATTTTTTTGAACTCTGCCTGAATAGCTTTTGGCTTTGGTATGTATTGGAATAATAATCGAGTATTCCATGACACTCAACACGGTTTTGGTTCAGGTAGATCCACCGTCACAAATTTTGAAATAGCGATAAGTGATTGGGCTAAGCACGCATAAACTAAAGTGGGTGTTGATATTCTGTTTTTCGATCTCAGCAAAGCCTTCGATCGAATATCTTACCCTGTTCTCTTTTATCGGCTGGAAAATCATAGTATAAATGGAATCTAAAAAATATAAATAAATAAAAAAAATCTAAATCATGTGTAGAGGTGGGATCGGAGGATGTATTAATAAAGGGGGAGCGCGGCGGACGTCGAGAGGGAGCTTATTCCAGGCCAGGGGACGTCGACGAGGATGGATCGGAGACCGAAGTAATTGGGAACGTGGAGTAAGAGGAAATTACGGGAACGCAGTGATAGAGAGAGGTGGTACGAGTGTGGTCTAAGAAAGTGAGGTTGATGAACGATGAGGAGCCGACAGCGATGAGACGAAAAGTTACGATAAGAAGGCGGAGTTCGATGCGGATGTGAAAAATGGGCCAGGAGAGCTAATCAAAACATGTGGATGTGTGGTCGAAGCGACGAAGACGAAAGAGCACTCGAACGGCGGAGTTGATTATTCGTTGTAGGGGTAGGATGATTGATTTTGGAGAATTGGCGAATAGCTGGGGCAGTAATTGATTTTAGGGAATAGAAGCAATGAAAGAAGAGACATACAAGAACAGAAGTCGATAAAATAACAGTTATTTGATATTTACTCGAATTCGAAGGGGAAATGAAAATATTTTTAATCTATTCGCATATTAGCATTCATTGCATTTGAATAAGTTCGAAGATGTGGGCCGATGAACATCGTGATCAGGCGGTATTAAATATTCCTATATTAAATTCCAGAAAGATTAATAGAAAATAATATCATATACTCACAAAAAGCGTGTGATCAATCCAAAGCAGTTAAACAAGCTCAATTTCATGCAGCTGAAATGTGCCAAGAACAGTTGTATGATTGCCGCTGATAAATCGTTATCGAATTATCGAAACTGAAAATGCTAGTCAAGTGCGAATTAGCTTTGAATAACAGTTTACAAGCTGCAGTAACTAGAAGTTCTGTCAAGAAATGTAAGTCTTATTTTTGTGATGGGATAAGGAAGCATGAGCGTTCCCAATGTCGAACTCGAAATGTTACGAGCATGAAATGCGGAAAACTTAGGCTCACATATGTCTTGGTAGAACTTCAATCAACGACTCTGTCATTTTTCTATTGCTCAATCTTACTCATATACGAATCATTCGAGAAAATTCAAGAATTACTGTTTTAATTCTAGGAACAGTTATGGTGAACGAGTTGTCACAATGACGTGAAATTCGGTATTCTTAAGAATTTATATTCGGAATGCAAACTTGGAAAAAAGTTTCTACAAACGAATAAATCCGTCACGATCTCGTTTCAAGAGGACTTTTATCATATTTAATTAAACTCGATTGCGATTTACGAAATCTAAAACCAACCGGTTATTAGCAGATGGAATCATTCAGTAAATCACCATTGTGTGGAAAGGTGCTTATTGTGAAAAATCCAAAAAAGTGAAAATTAGTTATTGAACAATGATCCGTACAATGCTTGGATGTATAACCAATTCCTATGGTGAATGATTTAATTGGCCAAGTTAAGAAGTGTTCATTCAATAGTACATAGTAAAGTCGACTTCACTTCAGCAATGACTACCTTTGAGAGAAAATGACTACTTTTCTCACTACCTTTGAGAGAAAATGAAATGCTATTGGCTGCCTTCGAGGCTACTGGATTTTTGTACGAATTACGCATAATTCCATTTGGGTTGAATAATTAGCGAATTCAATGAGTGTTAAATTCGCATGTTCGAAGACACGTTTGCATATCCAATGAGATAAGATAAAGATATTTTATCTAGAAATACGAGCCTATGCGATTTTGCAAGCCCACGTAAAAAAGAAAATATTAAATGTAAAAACAAATACGGTGTTGATGTAAATCAGCAAATTAGCTAATTTACATTAGCTCATTAGATAATTAACTAATTAGCTAATGCGCTAATTAACTAATTAACTCATTAGCGAATTCAATGAGTGATAAATTCGCTAATATTCGTGTAATTCGCTAACATCTTTCTATAAAGAAGATGGATAGATATTTATTTATAGTAGCAAATGTGCGCCTATGCACACGTTTCGCCTAAGTAAAGGAAAAAGAAACAAATGTTAGATAGAATAACAAATATGAAAAAATATGAAACAAATTGACACGAAAAGATTGTTTAGATAGATACAAGGATAGCCGGGATACAGTAGCAGAAGAAAAGCCAGAATTGTTGCGAAGACAATGAAGGATGATGGAATAGTCAACAATGTCAAACGCAAAAGAAAGATCGAGGGAAATTACGACGGACTCTCTGATCTATATGCGAGTGGTGTTGAATTATTGCACTTTTGTTCTCGTAACAATTTGTGCATAACCGACACCATGTTTGAACATAAAGAGATCTATAGATACACATGGCATCAGGATTCTCTCAGTAAAAGATCAATGATCGATTTTGTTATCGTTTCATATGATCTTCGACGTTATGCTATGGACACTCGTGTGAAGAAAAGAGCTGAGCTGTCAACCGATCACTACCTTGTAGTTAGTAAACTTCGATGGCCGGATCGGATGCTAGACAAGCCTGGTAAACCCAAACGCTGTGTAAGGGCGTGCTGGGAGCGTCTAGCAGATGGTTCTGTCAACGAACGTTTTTCCGGCTACATTCGGGAGGACTTATTTTGGTTGGCAGAAGATGTGATGGGCATTGATCAGGAATGGGAGATGTTCCGATCCTCGCTTGCCAAAGCAATTGTGAAAAGTTGTGGCTCGAAGGCCTTATGTATCTATCGCGAAGGAAATTCTCTAACTGCTTGGTGGACACCAACAGTTAGAAATTTTGTCCAACAGAAGCTGATTTATAAGGCAACTGTGCCTCATAAATCAGTGGAAGCTGTAGACAAGTACTGAATAGCAATGAGAACTTTAGCTCTATGCTGATTGACATTAAGGAAATTCTTGGTTGTTAGAAAGAGCATTTTAGGAATCTCCTTAAACGGTGGATATACTTTCTCTTGTAGAAATACAACCTTTAGAACCAACGGAAGAGATCATTTCTTTGGCAGAGGTTATTGCTGTTGTTAAAAGCTTCGTTGTGACAAGTCTTCTGAAGTAGACGAGATTCGACCTGAAATTTTAAAGACTTTCGACGTTGTTAGCATGAAGTGGCTAACAGGATCTTCAACGTTGCATTGAAATCGGGCAAGGTTCCTAGTGAGTGGCGAGCTGCGGTGGTGGTACCTATCTTTAAGCAAGGTGACCGAAGAGTGTGTCCCAATTATCGGGATATCACTCTTTTTATCCAAACTGGTACGCTATTTGCTTGAATTCTTGAGTTAAGAATACGGCTTATAGTTGAGAGACAGTTGCAAGAAGAACAATGCGACTTTCGTCCAGGTCGTGGAACTACGGATCAGCTCTTTACTCTCGCAACTATCCTTCAACGATCTTGGGAGTTTGCTCAACCGGTCTACGTGTGCTTTGTTGATTTGGAGAAGGCGTTCGACCGAGTTCGCGAAAGAGGTTGTGGGAGGTACTAAGGGGGTATGAAGTACTGCACCATCTTCGGGTAGCTGTGGTTTCTCTATATAAACAATGTATTAGTTGTGTTCGTGTACTAGGAAGTCTGAATCATTTCCAGTAGGCGTTTTACAGCCAGTGCCTCTCCTTCTAGTTGACAGTATCGTCTCTCGACTTGAGTCAAGGTTCTTGACGCGAAACTAACCGGATTTAATGTGTTCTCATGTTTTTGGCATAATATATATACAATGGTAACAGGGCTAGCGTCTGTAATAACGTACTTTTCCAGCTCGGTGTCGAAGTGGGATAGCGTTTTACTGTTGCCAATACTGTTCTTCAATCTTACAAAGCAATTTGATTCTTTTTCTGTCCATTTCCATTGCTTTCCAATACCCTAAGATGTTCGCCTAGTGTAGCTAATAATGGGATACACTTCATCTGATAGTTGGCAAGCCCCGAAAAGCTGTGTAGCTCATGAATAGTTGTTGGTTCTTTGAATAATGTGACTGCTTCAAGTTTTAATTATGAAGGTCTAATTCAGTCCTCTGATGTTATATGTCCGAAGAATTCCACTTCATTCTCGTGAAATTTACACTTATCGTATGCAATTGTTATATAATTTTTTGCAAGGGTGTGTAGTATTTGTTTTAAGGCTCTATCATGATCATTTGTATAACGACACATACAAGGATGTCATCTGCCCCGTTTTAGCAGTTATCACATCACTTTAAGAGTTGTTGTAGTATATGTTGTCCTTCTTGATATGCGAACGTTATTCCCATTACAAGGACCTTAAATCGAAATATTCCAGAATCACAGGGGAATGTTGTTATTGCTCTGGAATTTGTATCTAGCGTAATCTGGTGATAGAACGAGTTAAGATCTATTCGCTTATATCTAGCAATTGCAAATCTATACATGCTCCTTTAGTTAAGATATTCCTAGACTTGTCTTCTTTAGTGACTAGTATTATCTGTGGACTTTTGTTAAATTTATTAGCGATAATAGCCAAAAATTCCCCGATTATTGGAATATCTGAGTTTCCATGCGCCTTAGGTATTTTGTTTGTTGGTGTAAGTTCAATAGTAGGTTGCTCCGTTTTAATACGATCAAATGTGCTTCTATCGATAATATTAACGTTAGCTCCAGAATCGATAATCATGTCGACTATCGTTTTGTTTATTAATAGTTTTCTTGTTTCTATATTGCTATTAATTCAAAATACATACTCGTTATTATCCTGCTTTTGTCGATGTACTACGTACATTACACCATTATCTGTACTGCCGTTTTCGCATGACATATTATTTACCATTCGCTCCTTGCGCCTTTTTAAACAGGCATTTGTGAAGTGCTTCATGTGGCCGCAGTATTTGTATCGCTTTCCGAGTGCTGGACTTGCATTATCTCCGTGGTGGTGATCAGTACTGTTGTAACCTGGACATAGCGTGTTTATTTTTTAGTTGTTGTTTTAGTCGTTTGTAGTTGACTTTTGAATTCCCTGTGTGTTCTGATCCTGTGGACGTTGGTATCTTCTTGTACTGTTTCCATTGTACTCGCTTTTATTTCTGTTTGTTCATATCTACCTTATTCAAATAGTCTCTATCCTTTCCAACAAAAACATCATCCTCTCCTCACGATCTCGCCTTTCTTTTCAACTCTGAACTCACATCCACTCTCGATCTTCTATTGCTCTTAAGTCTCACTCCCCCTCACCGTCGCTTGCACCTTGCCCCATAATCCTTGGAACCGTGCATTGGATTCCATTGGTTTGAAATCCTATGCATACTCTAGCAGCGTCGACTCCGTCATGCTTTTCGAGTCTATCACCGATCTCTCAGGCGTGATATCCGCTCGCTCACTCCGTCTCTCCGTGATTATTATCTCGCTCTTCGCCGGTCTCATCTCAACCTACTACATATCAAATGCAACTCCTTCTGGCAGCATAAAATCATCACTTCATTCAATTCTAAGTCTAAGATGCAAAACTTAATCAGATCAAAGGCTGAGTTAGTTATTATATATTGCCAAAGCTTTCGCTGCGTTACAGCTTCGTCAGTGGCTTATCTGAAAGTTGTAACACAAATTAACATCGTCACAAATACATTAACAATTTATAACATAATTTATATTTATCATTGCATCGAATCAAGCCAGCCCACCGCCTCGTCTTTATTATGTGAGACTCTTGTCGCTATCTGCACCTGATATTAAGATTGACTACATTAGTTTTTCTGCGAATTTATTATTTCGTCTATAACGTACAAGTCGAGCCGCTGCTTACACCAGTCCCGCCAAACTTTGACTTTAGAAACGGCTTAACGACAAAAGACTGTGATGCTAGGCTCGACATTGCATGCTCAGGGTTGTATGGTGATAGGAGTGAGCGAACTTTCTTCGACATTTGCGTGTTTAACGCTTTCGCTCAGTCCAACTCCTCCAAAACACCAGAGTCCTGTTATAAGTACCACCAACAGCGAAAGCGCAGTAAATATCTCGAAAGAATAACAGAGTTCGAGCGGGGGTCTCTTGTACCCGCCGTCTTCTCATTCTCAGGTGGAAGCGGTGAAAATGCCACACAACTTTTAAGACGGATCGCATCTAAATTGGCAAATAAGCGAGCAAGCAGATACCCCGACGAGCTTACAAAGCTTAGAACGCGTCTAGGCCTATTACTTGCAAAAATGACATCGCGATGCATCAGAGGAACGCGATCTGCAATCGGACATCCAGAATTTTGAACCCAAACTGAACTTAATTATCATTTACGGGCCCATTTGCGGGTAACCCAGAGATTGTAAAATAATAATAGATTATAAAAAAAATTATTATTATTATTATCTAATCGCTTTGGATATTCACAATCAACGAAATAATTTTTGGAATATTAAATTACAAACATTGGAAGATAGCAATATTATAAAAGCTTTAAAATTTGCTGCTACGTGTGGTGCGTCAACATGGTTGTCTGCAAAACCGATGGAAGCATATGGTTATCGACTCTCAAAGCTCCAATTTCAAGACGCTCTAGCGACAAGATATGGTTGGACGCCTCCGAAACAACCAGATCAATGTTTATGCGGTTCAAAGTTTGAGCTCCGTCACTCTCTTTCATGTAAGGTCAGTGGTATGCCAATAATACGACACAACTTCCTTCGGGATCTAATTGCAAAAGAGCTAAAAGGGATTTGCGACCCCGTTTCTCTTGAACCTACACTGCAACCGCTTCCAGACGGAGTAACATTCGCAACAAATTCGACAGCCAGGGAACATAACGCTAGAGTAGATATTTCTTGCTATGGGTTGTTTAGTATTTCGGAGCGGTCCCTATTGGACATTTGCGTTTACAATCACCTTGCTTCGTCCTACTCAACATCAATGCCACAAAATCACTTTCACTACCACGAACAAAGGAAAATCGGAAAATACGGTGAACGTATATCACGATTTGAAAGAGCTTGTTTTTTTTCCTATAATTTTTGCAGCTAACGGTGGAGCTGGTGAAATAGCTTCAAAGGTGCTACGACAAATATGCAGGCGTCAATATATAAAATCTACTCGGCCATACAACGAATGCATGCGTGATTTGAGGATCAAAACGGGACTAGCGCTAGCAAGAGCAGCATCATTACAAGTCCGCTGCACTCCGTTGAGTAATATGTCGGGACAATGTGCTTGACAGTGCAAGAAACTTTTCTAGTTTGTAGAACATTTTACTTCTTTTTTTTCTTGAATAAATCTTCTCTTCAAAAAAAAAAAATTATCTAATCGCCAAGCTACAGATAGCCCGAATCCGTCGAACAATGCTCGAGCGATCCGATGGAATGATGAAGACGGCGGCACGTTGTGTACCTCCCTTGTGGATCTAAAGTAACAAAAAAAATATTCTGGAATTTAATTAACCTGGCCCATTTGCGGGAACCTGTTTTTCTGTACAAATAAATCTAGTATTAAAAAAAAATTATTATTATTATTATTAATACATGTCATAGCCATAAGGCTGTTTTGACCGCTCACATAAAAAAACAAATAAATACAAGAAAAAAATCAAAAATATCGTTCAGTATATATATATATCAGAACCATGGGTACTGCAGCAACCACCACTCGTTCTCATTTCGAATCCAGTTCTTTATATTGGATTTAAATTCATTGATTGTATGCACCGCAACGACATCAACTGGAAGACGATTCCAAATATTCACCGCTCGATGAGACAGTCGGAAATGACGAGGGTATTTTCCGTGCTCATGTACTACTAGTACTTTCGAGTGCCCTCTACGTCCATCCCGTTCATTGAGTTCAACTCTATTTGCTGGAAAATTTTCATCTTTATTAACTAGTCGATACATAGCTAGAAGGTCGAAAAGAAGGAACCTTTCACGCACTGTCGGCATATTCAAACTTTTTATTCGTGCTTCATAGGGAAGATATCGTACCTGAGGACATAATTTCGTAAACCGTCGAAGTATGCGCTCTAATTGATCAAGTTATGTACGCGTACACGGAAAGACTACTGGCGACACATTCTAATATCGGTCTTATAAGAGCATTATATAAACGCACAACACAAACGGGAGATAAATCTTTAAAGCAATTTTTGACAATATAGGTCATTCTTCTTGCTGCGTTACAAATCCTATCAGTGTTAGTACGTGTTTTCAGATTGTTTTGAACAATTATACCAAGATCCAGAATGGACTGCGTGGAAACAACAAACTCATCGCCAATAAAATATTCTTGACTCACATTGCTATGACCTAATCTCATATGTGCACACTTTTTAATATTCAATATAATTCCAGTGTTTAAAGACCATCGATAAACAATGTTTAGGATATTTTGAAAGTCATTTCGATCCTTGTTGGTTTTAATCAATTTCCATACCTTTACATCGTCGGCAAAAGCTAAAACACTACAATCCTCAATTAAATCTAGTAGCTGATTTATAAATATGTTAAACAACAAGGGTCCTAAGACTGATCCCTGTGGTACTCCTGAGGTGATAGGACGATAAGACGATAGGCATTGACCTACACGAACAGCAAATGATCTATCTTTAAGAAAATCTTGAATCCAGCTTATAATGGAGCGATTGACTTTATAAGACTCAAGGGTGGAAATTAGCATTTTGTGGGGCACCCTATCAAAAGCCCGACTAAAGTCAAGAAATATTACGTCGATACAGTACCCGTTAGCAACATGTCCAACCCAATCTTCACGAGCATGTAATAAGTTTGTAAGACATGAACGCCGAGGGCGAAATCCATGCTGTGCATTATTGAGAATTCTTAACGAACTCAAATTATCATATATGCGTCTGTTTAGTATGCGCTCAATCACTTTGCATACAACACTAGTTAGACTTATTGCCCTATAGTTATTCGGATCATCTTTTTCACCATTTTTATAAATTGGTACTACAATCGCTTTTTTCCAGGCAGCAGGTAACTTCGAAATGCGCAAGCTCAGCTCAAATATGGAGGCTAATGGCTCAGCCAGAACAGGAGCAAGTAACTTAAGAAGTTGGGGGTGAATATCATCGGGGCCTGCCGCTGATGATCTAGATAACCTAGCCAATTCAACAAAAACCTCATGTGCTGTTATCGTTAAAACTGGAGAACCAATTTCTACCTGTTGTGATGCTGCATCTCCACATATGCTAGAGAAAGCATCTGGTGTCAGCTCAAAAGCGGATGCAAACAATTCTGCCATGCTGTCTGGCGATGTCGCTCGAGTGTTACCGTCTCTTAAAGATGAAATTGCTGGTAGCAGAGCTCTGGATCCTTTCACATAAGCCCAAAATTTTTTTGGTTCTGTATCAATTTGTAAAGCTAATTGATCTTCAAAACTTTGCCTTTTTGTAATCTTAAGGCGATTGACGAAATTTCGGAACATTGTATACCGCTTTTTAAAATTATTCTGATGACGGCTTAGTTCAAATAGACGATTCCTATGTTTGAGAGCATATCGCAATTCAGTGTCAAACCAAGGAGGGTATTTAGCTTTACTTTTTGGTAATCTACGGAGTGGTGCAAACTTATCTGCAAGAGCTACTAAACCTGATTCAATAACATGCCACCTTACCTCAATGTCTTCACTAGCACAGTTGAATGATGTTCTTAGTGCCGCCTCTCGTAATGAGTCTTCATTAATTTGTTGCCAAGATCTTTTCGACACTATCAAATTTTCCAGTTTTGGGATCATACACCTAGAAAAATAATTGAATAAGATCATGCAATGATCGCTCAATCCAATATTACTCTGATAGCTCATATTACCCACACTTGTAATTAATTTGGAAAATACCAAATCTAGACAAGATTCCTGGTTTTGCGCGAATCTGGTGGGCGACTGCACATGTTGCTCTAACATGAGATCATTTGTAAGAAAATTCCACAAATCCGCATCTGACTTGGAAGAACTACTATCCAAAACATAATTCCCGATGTGACCAGCTGAGGGTATATTAAAATCGCCAACTAGTAGATATTCTTCAAGCTCAGAACATTGACTAATTAGTGTAGAGAATTCATGACTCAATACGGATGATTGCGGCGACCTGTAGCACACGGCAATACCTAAGGGACCTCCGAAGTGTGAAACAATGACTGAGAGAAACTCACACGTGCCCAGTTCATTTTTAAAATTACGAGTGGAAGTAATGTTTAAGGGTGTCGATATATATAGCGCAACACCTCCACCCTTCCGAGACTCTCTATCAGCTCTCACCAAATTATATCCCATAATAGCAATTAAACCATCGGGGATATCACGATGCAGCCATGTTTCAGTGAGAGCCAGGATCGCTGGTTTATTTAAGATGACCCATGCCTTAAGTTCATCAAATTTTGGTAAAATACTCCTTAAATTAGTATAGGCGACACTAATACCAGAAGCAGAGGGTAATTGAGTAGTAATGTTGGATGTGATATCAATGCGCGCTAGATTTCCTAATTGTAAAATGGAATCCCTCGAAGAACTCTCCAAACTCACCAACGCACGAATATTCGCCGACGAACTACTCGAAAATTTCTTATCATTAGATCAGTCTCTCCATTCGATCTTCTAAATGCTAGATTAGCACGAGCATTATTAAGCAACAATCTTTCCTCAACCGAGAGATCTTTAAAAATTTTTGTCGTCTTACCTTTCAAGCGATAACCTCTAGCTAAAACTGCTCTTGTATTATCTGCAGAATCAAATACTACTTTAAGTAATCGTGGTTTGTGTTGTGCTTTTTTACCAAGACGAAATAAGCTTTTGACATTGAGACTACGCGCAATATTCTCTTCACCCTGAACGAATATATCCGAAAAGACCTTACGAATAGAAACTACGTCATCATCCACACGGGTCTGAACGTTGTCTGCAGAAGATTCAGTGATGTTAGCAAAAATTACGCAATTATTTCTGTTTCTAGTACGATTCCTAATATTGATAATTTCAACAAATGTCTTATCTGTCAAATCATTGGATTTCAGTTCATTTTCATTTCCGACTGCCACATCATTGCACACTCTATCATCGTCTCTTGTCTGCGTTCTACTTAAAGGCTGCTTCAATACATTCTTTGGTCGAACAGGAGTAGAAATCAATATATTGTGGTTCTTAGGACTGTGTTCCGCGAATATGTCAGATAAAGGTGAAGGCCATTTAGTAATACTCTCAGGTGTAACTTTATCCTTGTCGTTTGCCATCACAGTGCTGTCATTGATATTTCTTCTTTGTTTATATACCGTCCGTGAATGTTTATGTCCTCGTGTCCAAATGCGAGTCGAACTTGAAGCATCTATTACGTCTGGTTCCTTATTTGAATTGACGTGTAACGACATCGGCGTAGTGATTTTGCTCTGGGATATGCTAGATTCTTTGTCAATTATTTGTTCTTGAATCTTGGGTGTCTTTAAGTTAAAATGAGCATTGTCCTTTGCTGATGTCGGTGAACTACAAAATACGATTGACGCAGTACAAAAACCACATATGAATTTTCTTCTACTCAATGTATCAGCATCTTTATGTGGTACAGTTACTGTAGTCCAGACATTGCAGCCATCACCATCACATCCTACTTGTCTTGATATGAATTCAGGAATATCGTTTCCCTTACGTCTGCCCATAATTGTGGTCTGCTAATATCAGGTCGTGTATTTACTTTAGATTGTATTTACTTTAGATTGTATTATTAGTATACAACAGCCGATGAGCGGTGGCTCGTTTGTCTGTATCTCAATGTAACTTATAATTACTTATAATAAGTAATTCTTCTGGAATCGTTCTTCTGGAATCGTTCTTAATTGTTTGTATGTTATTTATCTCAAATGTAAGAGTTTCAATAACCAAGACTTATTTTAACGTCTTGGTTAATCGTCTTTTAACGATTGATGCTAATAGAATAGTTTAGCAAATAAACGCGACGAAGTTGGGCAGAAAAAAAATATCAATGCGATCGAGTAGTAGAAGGAAGTTAAATTATAATGGCAGTGTTTATTATTATTAATTTTAAAGCAGCAACGGAGCATAAGCTCATAATACTGGCAGCAATAATAAAAAATAAACACAAAACAATAATAAGTCGTAAGAAAAACGAAGATTGTTCAATTTCTTACTAATTTTGGCTTTAAATTGCTGAAGATCTCGTAAATAGTTATTAAACAGCTGCAACCCGTTCTAATTATTTTGTGTTATAGTTGCAAATCGGCGATGCATCATAATTACACTAATTCGCGATTTGATTAACCTGAAAGAGTGTCTTCTAGTGCGATGGTTGCATGACAAAGTAAACAGCTTCATAAAATCCTTTGTTTTAAAGCCATTCACCACTCAAATACACCATTGTAAAATTTATAATTGTTCTAAGATATCTTGACGTCAAATTCAAAGATTTTATTCTATCTCCATACGATAAATACGAGAAGCCTACTATTTTGTGTGATCCCGCTCTCAAAGCTTTTTCTATTTATCGAGATTCTGTTAATGTTTGTGGAAAAGATAAAGATAAAGATTTTTTTAAATAACAAAACTTAGTTTTATATAACAACTAAAAAATAAAATAAAAAGGAACTTGTATCGAAAATACAGGAATGAAAAATTTAGCTAATGAGTCGCGATTCAGGTCTTCACCAATCTTTAAGGCCTCAGGTCCAGCGGGATCTGAGCCCCCCAGCCAATCCAACACGCCGCCCTTCGACTGAACCACTCGGGGTCTTTCACCCCCCCCCCGAATAATCCAATCAAGGCGGACGATGCTTGGTAATCGCAAGATGAGGAGCTTAAGAAATCTTAGTCTTTGTTCTGGGGGACGTCCTCTTGAAAAGAAGACCAATCCCGAGATAGCCCAAGTACCCCAGAGGCGCACTTGGGTTTTCTCTTTCAATGACAGATGTTGGGCCCGTTTCAGGGCCCATCTAGCTTTCTTCAGGATACGTTTTAGTCTATCCAGGTCAGCTTTTGCTGACCAGTTCACCGTAATGGTGAACCCCAGGTATCTTACTCGACTTGTGAAGGTAGGGAGTGGTTGATTAGTCAGGATGGAAGTTAGAGCAGAGAGTGCTAATCTCTTTAGTTTTTTCCTTGTCGCAGGAGCGTCCATGAAAGACAACCACCTGCGATTTGGAGGGGTTGAAAACAATGTTGGATATGGGCAGCTGATCTTTTAATCTTGTAAAGAAACGGCTGATGTTAGAGACTACATCTTTGCACCTGCGTCCAGAGAACAGGGCTGTGGTATCATCAGCGTATACCACAAGATGTTGATCGCGTTTGAATTTTTTGTAGAGTTTAATAAAGGCAGCAAGATACAAGATTGGAGGAAGTGGGGAGCCATGAGGCACACCTGTAATAGGGTAGAATTAACGTGCATCTGGGTCGTCTTCATAGAAGAATCGCTTTGTGTACAGCAATATTTCCACCATGTTAACAACTCTCGCAGGCAATCCGAGGGACCTGAGAGAAGTAATAACAAAAGGGATGGAAATGCGGTCAAAAGCAGCCGAAAAGTCAAGAAAGACAGCCACAGCAAACTGATGACTGTTATCTTGACAAAACTGTGTTGCACCTCACCTATTGCTAAATAGTCCGAGCGATCTTTTACATACCCATGAAAACCTGGTGGGATTAAATTTCGCCTACTTAGATGGTTGCGGATTTTACGCGCAAGCGCTTTTTCGTAAATGGAGATGAGGGAGTTGTGAATTGAAATAGGCCGCAGATTTTTTGGACATGTAATCGACTTCTTTCTAGGTAAAAATACTCGACGGCTAATATGAATGTTGGCAATGTCAGACGGGGAAGCTAATAGCATTGTTATGGTGACTTCCTTTCTCTGACTATCTGTCAAAAGCTGACAGACACGAGTGGAGAGTGGCGCGTGGGTTCTGGAGGTGCCCGGGAGTGGCCCCCAGGAGTTAAGGATATCTGTAACAGATAAGTCCCTACTCTTGAAGTTACACCAAGACGGGATTAGTTGGGGTGATTGAGTGGCTCCATAATTGTGTAGGGATAATGACTCATCCAAAACTTTATCAAGGCCTATTCTATTAATCCAGCCTAAACTCTATCCTTCCAACAGACAAACTTCTCCTTTTTGAATATCTTCCAGAAGAAAGACTGAGAAGAGCTAAGGCGAGAAATGCTTGCCTTAGCCCTATTCAGCTGGAACCTATATCTGGTGCTCCAGTATTCGTTCGAGAGGGCTTGTCTGACCGAAACAGAGAGATTAGGAAGGTGTAGCATTTTAGCTAGGACCTTGAGTTTTGTTGGAGTGGGATTGTAAATGCGACCTTTATAGGTAGTCGATAGTATCGCGGTAGCTTGCGAAGATAGGTAGGTATTAAATTCGATCAAACTCTCATTCCCAATTTGGGGGAAGAGTTGGATAGCTGCCTGAAAGAAGGCCACCCTGATGGGATCAAAGTGGAACCTTCTCCTCAGCAACGTATCTTCCTCTAACCTCCAACGAATTAGGTCATGAGAAGTGGTCTGTTGTTGGCGCGACTGCTCGGTACAGATAGGTTTCAACAACCACGTCTTTTGAAGCAGTAATATGTCGAGGAGTGAATTAGTTGTTGAGCAATGAAAGGTGGGGGAAGGTGGTTTGTGAATAAGATAGTCGATCCTGGCTCTGCGGTTTGCAGCATTAATCCAACGACCAGTTCTGTCGTTGAAGTCACCAAGTAACATGTCATAGCCACTACCTAATATACCGTCCAGAAGGTCACGGTTCTTGTGAATTTCTCCTGGCCGTATATAAATATTGGCTATACTTATGCATTTACCGTTTTTACGAAGTGATATAGCCAAACAAGATAGGGCCGGACAAGAATAGTTAAGAAGGAGGGAAGATCTTAACGAGGATTTAACTAAGGTTAAAAGACCTTGAGATAAAGAAGAGTGAGGAGGGTTATATACGGAGTGAAGTGGGTGTATATATGCTGAGGGATAAATCGAGTAATGTCTTGAGGGATACGGATAGACCGCGTCTCCTGAATGACTATAACATCTGCATCTCTACCGGATAAAAAGCTAAGGGCAGAAGCACCTCCCGAATTCTACTGAAGGATATTCAGTGAAAAAGGCTCTTGATTACTTTGCATTGTGTTAGTTTAGCTGGAAGGGGATTGCCACATCCTAGACAGAGCTAGGGGTGGAAGGATTGCCCCCTCCACCACTAGCGCCGCCCAGAGTGGGTACTTGCCCCCGGGCATTATCATCATTTCCCTTTGGAGGCGCTTCTATTAATGCCCATAAGCATTTTGCCGATCTTTAAGGGGAACGGCTTGGGCCGAAGCTCCTCGTTTCTTGGATTTCCGAGCCGACGCCCCTCTTTTATTTGTATCCCCATCGGTTGGAATTGTTATAACCGGATTAACGAACAGATTGGCAATTGTTTTCGCCACAAGCTCTTGTAATTCCTTTCTGAAATTTTCGAACTTTAGGTCCATACTTAACATAGACTCGCAGTCAGAGGATCTATATGCCGATTTGGCGAATGATTCAGGTGCTGATTTTGGCGCACGGAACTTTGCAAAATATTCCTTGAAGTGGGGGGGGGCACTTCCTTCCCCACGCAGGGTGAGCCCCGCCACAATTACAACACTTGATCCCATTAGAACAAGGGAAGAGCTAAGTCAATCGCGGGGCAGTCTATTTTCCCGCATTTCCCGCAGCTTGCCACCCCACTGCAGCTGGAGGCCCAGTGCCCCCATTTATGGTACCGGCTGCAATGCGGGTACGTAAACTCTTCTGCCGATATTAGTTTGAATTTGAGATTGAACCCCATGAAGGGGTTGCATTGTGATCTCTCGAGAACCTCTGCCTGCGCAATTGGGGCAGAACAGAATCCCACATTGATAGGAAGGCCATTACGGGCGGTTTGTGGAAAGCTAACAGTAAGGCCGTATTCGATGATGGGCAAAATAAAACACAAAAATATCTTCCTAAATGCACCGGGACTAAATGACTGGAATGATCGTCTAAACAACATCAAATATACGAGTTCTCGATGACACACTATCCTAGTGTTAATCGCAGATCTAAAATTCGACGAAACTATCACTTCAAGATCTATGTACTTTGATACCTTTAATATGTTTACTGAGTCCACATCATATGAATATAAAACATGTGATCCAATTATGAGATGTGGACACTTCGCTGGATTAATAGAGAGAGAAAATTTGTCTTGGACTATCTTAATAAGGTGTTTACATCCGACTGCAAAACACTAACATAATTCGTACCAATAATCTCACGCCAAATCTTTACGTCATTCGCAAACATAACAATGTTAGATTGAATAGTTTCAGGAAGATCATTGATAAAGAGCACAAATAGAAACGGTGAGATTACTGCACCCTAGGGAACATCGGCTAATATATTACGAGGTTTGGAAATGCCCGACTCTACTAGTACCCTGAACGACCTATCTTATAAATAATCGGTAATCTAAGAGATAAATATTTCATCTATACAAAGGCTTCTGAGTTTTTGAATGAGAATACGATGTGGTACTGTATCAAATGAACGAGAAAAATCAACAAATATAACATATTTAAATATTTCTATCAAATGCAGATCGCCATGAATCCATGGATACAAGTAAATTACTAATAGTTGACCGATTAGAACGAAAGCCATGTTGGCTATCCACTATTAGATTCTGAGATTCAAGTTATTTTGGAATTTTACCAAGTATTAAGCGTTCCATGACTTTACAAGCAATACAAGTTAATGCTGGTCTGTAATTGGTGCAAATATGTCCCTTGCCTTTCTTGCATATTGGAATAATTACGAACTGTCGCCATCGCGAAGGAATACAACCCTGACAAAGTGAGCACTTATATATAGGTTTAGCAGTAAGATCTGCAAGCATCTTTAAGGATATTACCGGGATTCAATCTGGTCCAGCTGCAATGGATGATTTTAAACGCTTCAGTGAATTATATACATCATTGAATGTAAAGAGAGAAGGAACTTCGTTTGTCAATACATCATATACATTTGAATTACAAAATTCTGCCTTAGATAAATCATCAGAGACTACATTATTAGAGTTATCTATTAGAACTGATAGTGTATGATCGCCTTTGGTCATTTTACAGACATATGAGAAGAATACCTTAAGATTGTGATTACATTGATTAAGTACGAATTCCTCAAAATTACGACGTTTGACTCTTTTCATTGTGGTACACTTATTCCGAAATTGTCAAGAAACTTCATAGGAGGTAGACCTTGTCTATATAATATCCAGAGATTTTCTCGCTCATTGATTAGTTGCCTTGGTCTGAGTCAAACCATGGGGATAATATTGATCTGCGATTGCGACGAACAACAGTGAATATTGTGTTAATAAGTCAAACAACGTGTTTGCAAAATGTCTCCAAGTTAATTAAATTCTCTCTATTCTAGGGTCTGGCCAACTTACCGTTGAAAGATGAACTGCAACAGATGAAAAGTCTGCCTTCCAAAAGTTTAAATTCTAACGATAAGATTACGGAACTCACATGTTTTGATTTGACATAGAAAGATAATACACAATGATCACTTTTACTTAGATTAGATTTCAACTTCGTTGACTGCCCCCTATGCAGAGCGTATGCGTAAATTGGGAATACAGGCAATCGAGTACAGCCGTGTGGAAAGCGACTTAACGATGGTACACAACATATTTTCGTTCAGTGGTTATCCATGTACCGATGTTCTATCTGTGCGGACCCGACTTAATCTGAGAGGACATGGATGTTGCTTGTCACGGAAATACACGTATTTTCATCCCTCCGCAGTGTTTAGCAGCCGCGTGGTTCACATGTGAAACAGCCTCCCAATGGAAATTGTGATGGCCACTAATCGGGGGCTTTTAAGGATTTCCTTAAAAACAAGTTGAAGGACAATATGGACGCGCTCTCAATTTTTCTTTTACTGTCTTTTTTGTTTTTAATTTCTTTATATTCCCTGTTTACATATTGCGATGCCCCTGTATGAGCCTGTGCGCTCTTTTGATGGTCTATAGTAATAATATTTAAGATTATCGACGTCATTAGAGTAAGTTAAAAGAATAACATCCAATTGTGAAGTTGATTGTTCAATAATGCGAGATGCTGATATAGTCCAGTGTTATGTATTGCATTGATTAGATAATGGTTTGATGGATGTTTACAATCTGTGACACTCACCCCAGTTAGTATCTTGTATGTTTAAATGACTACCATACAACGCTTGTGACGATCGTTGGTTTAAAACAAGTTTACTAAAGACATACTATATACAATCGGGGACGATAGAAAGCTGATAGATTAAGATTTCCCTACTCAGGAATTGAAAGAGGTTCAGAAAGTGCCTCAATGTCAGAGTCACTGAAGTAATTTAATGATTGTGGATATATATAATTCCTGCAGTATAGGATAACACCTTCTCACGGCGAAGTCTGCGATCATATCGAAACACACTGTGTTTCGATGTAATCAGGGCCGAATCAGGTTTCGGCCCCTAATTCCTCCACGCAACATTGCAGTTTTTATACACAGGAAACTTTAATTCGTCAATCTTGTTCGCTTAAATTCGTACGTTATAGTATAATATATGCACACACTTATGATTTAGTGGTTTGCACATTCGTTTAGATAAAGGTCGAATATTACATTGGCTGTTTGTTTATCGTGAGAGGTAACCATCTTAGACGTGGAAGATGACGAATAACACAGAAATTTATAATACGTAGATTTTTGTACCCAAAAGTATACTTTCATTTAACTCAGACCTTGTTTGACTGAGAAAATAGCCTCCGAAAAAGGATATATCCTTTAGTATACGATAAGGAGTATTTTTAAGCTTAAGTTCAATCTTCATCAGCTCAGATACCACATGTGATCCATTGAAAACTACCTAACGTAGCTTAAGGGTTTCAGAGTTGCTACTTAAACGACCAACACGAAATACGGCTATAGGTCAAACTCTAGAAGCCACTAACGTATCATTTTCCAAAACTAAAATCATTGATATTTCTCTTAATCGACGAATGTCATCGTCTAATCAAATCTGGGGATCATTCGAAGTTGATTCAGGGAATTTCGTAAAAACAACGCTTCTATCTTTCTGTGCCAAATTGCCGTGTTGTACATACAATTGCCGTACATGCATACATATAATCATATAATTATATGCCATGTATATGGCAAATATTACATGTACAACAGAAAAAAAACTAAGTCATGCGTCGAGAATGTAGGAACGAAGGAGGTATTTGAATATGATAAATAAGGGAGCGCGGCGGACGTCGAGAAGAAGCTGATTCCAGATGAGGGGGCCGCGACGAGGAATAATGAGAGAACGTAGCTATGGGAGTAATTGGGAATGTTAAGTGAGAGGGAGAATGACGAGAACGCCGCGATAGAGAGAGGTGAGACTAGTGTCGTCTAAGAAAGGGAGGTTGATAAACGATGAGGATCCGAAGGGATAAGACGAAAAGTTACGATAAGGCGGAGTTTGATGTGGATGTGGATTGTGGGTAAAGAGAGTTGGGCAAGATATGTGGAAGTGTGGTTGAAGCGATAAAGACGTAGGAGCACTCGAGCGGCCGAGTTGATGATGTGTTGTAGGGTAGGATGATGGATTTTGGAGAATTGGCGAAATAGCTGAGGCAGTAATCGACTTTAGGAAAGATAAGCTATGGAAGAAGAGACATATAAGAACGGAAGTCGATAAGTGGGTGGATACGGCTGATGTTACGGATAATTAAGTTAGACGAGCGAACCTTGTCACGGACTAAGGGTTTTAGGGAAAGGTGGTCATCGAAATGGAAGCCTAATAAAGTGGGATTGTGAACTATGGGGATGATCGATGAGGAAAATATACAGTGGGGGAGATATGTTTGGTTTACGGGGGAGGATCCACATTCTTTTGGACTTTTGGACATTATTTTGGACTATGGAAATGATTGATGAGGCAAAATATACAGGTGGAGGAGATATGAAAGGGTTACGGTGGGGGGTGAACCACATTATTTTATACTTATCAAGTTTAGAACGAGATGAAAATGGGAGAGACTTTTGTGATAGAAGAAAGACAGTTGGAGGTGGAAATGCGATATCGTGTATGCGATGAGCGGGTGCATGAGATTAGATGATGATGTCATCGGCGTATTGCATGACGTTAAATGAGTAAGGTTTGATAAACGGACAGAGAATGCTAAGCAAAGGAGAAAAAAGCATGGGACCTAGGACTGGACCTTGTAGGACCCCTCAGAAAAAAAGGAATTTGAAAAGATGATGAATTAGAACAAGCATGAAAAGTACGGTCGAATAGAACTGATGCAAAGCATGCTACGGAGAAGGAAAAAGACGTAATCATAACCAAGGCGAGAAAGTAGGATGGAGGGTGATGCCATAACTATAAGCCTTTTTAAAATCATAATCCAATACGTAATTGGTAAGTTACTTACTAACAAAAAGCTCTAGGGTGAGCGGTCGCTCATTTTGTAAACTAAATGAATGTTCCAATGCATCACCGACGTCACTGCACTTGAGATTTAGCGAATCCCTTGAAACTTCAACAGCAACATGCACTGAGAGATGAACAGTTGAAGAATTGGGGTCCGGATGATTGTTTGTGTAAGCACTTGAGCTGTTTGTTGTCAATTTACTTAGATCGAATCCATATCTTTGATAAATATATTTTTAATATTTTAGTCTTAAATGCGGAATACTAGTTACAGAATAACGGAAAAATATACAAGGACCTAATAAGACTTCTAGCTAACCGAGTCAGAACTATATTCTGACTATAGGAGTCGTATGTATATTACCAACGAGTATACTAAAATATAATGCAATATGAATACCTTCTTTCGTATGTTCCAAGGGCCTACATTGTAAGCATCAGCACAACCATTCGCAACATTGTTAAATATGCTGAATTATTATTTTTATATGTCGACTTCCAAGGGAGCTGAATCTCGTAAGTAAGCATCACATCGAATAAAAAATCAGAAAAAAAACGAAAAAAAACATAACGAGTTTACGAGGTTAAGCTTTAGGCGTTCTTTGAATTGCGCAGCAGAAGAGCTGTTGATCACACAAGGTTATAATCCATTCCATCGTTTACAGATGCGATCTATCACTGTCGTACAATTTGTTTGATGCTTTGAGCGATGCTTTAAACATAGCTCGTGTCCACGTAACATTGAGGATTCACGAAGACAGAACAGCTGCTTACACTGATGGTTAGGTACGCTCAGCGACATGCACACTAGTGTAAGATCTGCAATCAACAGATCGAATTCAATAAATCTTATACCCGACGTCTCTAGTCTAACTGGATAAGGAATAGAGCGAGTTGCCGGAACCAAGTGCGTGGTACTTCTCAAAATGTTGTCGAATTCACTCAATTATGATTTCAGTTGAGGGTGTGTCGCGTGAGATGCATAGAGCATATGTGATTTTAAGAGACTCGAATATACAATGCGTAAAGCCTTTGGCTCAAGTCGTCCAACGTTTCGATGAAGAAATCCTAAAATTCTACGGCATTTTGCAATAATCGCAGAAGAATGAAGACGAGATTTTAAATTGGAGGAGATAACAACACCTAGATCAGTAAAGTGATTTACTGATTCGATAACTGTTGAGCTGAATTGATAAGAAGGGGAAGGTAATCGGGATTGACCAATTCTCATATGTCGACATTTACTAACATTGATTACTAAGCCGTGTGATGAACACCAACTACTAACTTTATCCAAATCTGATTGTAGTAGGGGAGAGCTAGAACAACCACGAAATAAAGGGCACCACAGTTTCATATCATCGGTGTATAATAGGCACTAGTATGTAACATTTTCAGCGATTTCGTTGATGTATATATTTAACAAAGTGGGACTAAGGATAAAGCCTTGTGGAACACCTTGAGTGAGATGAAACCATTCAGAAAGAGACTCACCAACTCGCACAGCAAAGGAACGTCTACTCAAGAATTAACGTATCCAGAGACAAACGTGCATTTGAGAATCCGAAACTTCCAAGTTTCCATTATAAAATTGGATGAACGACCCGATCAAAAGCTTTGGACAAATCAATAAATACGGCATCAACCGGCACCCCCTGTTTGACCAAACTGGCCTAGCTTTCGCGTGCTAATGTGAGATTAGTTATAGTGGAGTGATGTTTTCTAAACCCGTGCTGTTTATTAGACAAAATATTGAATTTGTCCAAATGAGAAGATATACCTCCGGATCAGTTTTTCCATCACCTTGCAAGCAATACACGCCAAACTTATTGGCCGATAATTTTGAGGATTTACCTTATCCCTCTTCTTGAAAACTGGAATGACTAATGATCTCTTCCAAATATCTGGGACTATGCCAGTTCTCAAGGACCAGTGGTAAATATCAAAAAGCGGAAGATACCAAATATGCAACTTTGCGTAATAATATACTAGAAATACCATCAGGACCTGAACTATTTTTAGCCGATAGCTTCGATAAGATATTAAGAACATCGAGCGGGTCAAAGTAGAGGTAATCCATGCATTACGTATCGCGCAGGAAAATCAATCAATGATATGATAAAACATAGATCACGGAAACTAGGTAACCAAAGTGGCCCATGTGGTGGGGCAAGATGTAAATGTTGCAAACAAATGAGCAATAAGTCGACGTTCACTAGTGCCATAACTTACTCAACATATAAAGTCAAAGGAATGCTAAATTGCAAAACCAGAGGTTCAATATACTTACATGAATGTGCCAACTGTGAAGCACAATACGTTGGGCAAACTGGATCTACTTTTAATATACGTGCTAACAATAGACGATCTGATATAGCTGCTAAAAGGCTAAACAATGATGGAGCGGTAAGACATATTATTCAAAATCCAGATCATGTAATGAATACGACACTAATTGCACAAATCAGTAACGATATTACTCGCAAAAACACAGAGAACTACTGGGTAGGTCAACTTATGACAGATCTCAGCTTAAATACTGAGCACACATTTAGACTATAGGTATGTTCTTAGAATGTTCTAGAATGTTCGATCACAATTACAAATTTATGCAGTTTTGGCTGTGTGCTTGGTTTGAGTATTTTAGATTAGTAAATTACTGAAGAAGGCTCACGCCGAAAGCTTTAAAAAATATACATTTTGTCATTTTGTTTTTGATTTGGCTCGGTTAGTTAATATCTACATTTATATATGGAAAGAATTGATTTTATCAATCCTGAGTCACACCGATTAGAATATGCCGTAACAAATATATATATATATATATATATATATATATATATATATATATATATATATATATATATATATATATAATAATGGTGTTGCTTGATAGACTGGACTTCGATTCACGACTTTCAGTCACCATGTCACTTCTAGACGACCACTTCAGCATCGAAATGATGAGTACCCGGCAACACTCATCAGTAGAATGAGGTACACACTGGTCGTTTCGGTTGCCTGTGTGACATTGTGAATAAAGGCGTTTCCGACACTTTGCTTAATTGTCTGAGGCTTACGCTCTTAACCAGATCGAATTGCTGTGCGGACCATCCTTAAACACTAGGCAGAGGTTGTTGCTGAATTGTCGCTGCACTCGTTGGATCCTAAATGGATGCGGCAAGTATAATAGTAGTGCACGGATGTGCTGAGTAAACAACGGTCCAGGATTTCTTACGAAATACGGCATTTATACTAAATGGTGTTGCTTGATAGACTGGACTTCGATTCACGACTTTCAGTCACCATGTCACTTCTAGGCGACCACTTCACCATCGAAATGATGAGTACCCGGCAACACTCATCAGTAGAATGAGGTACACACTGGTCGTTTCGGTTGCCTGTGTGACATTGTGAATAAAGGCGTTTCCGACACTTTGCTTAATTGTCTGAGGCTCACGCTCTTAACCAGATCGAATTGCTGTGCGGACCATCCTTAAACACTAGGCAGAGGTTGTTGCTGAATTGTCGCTGCACTCGTTGGATCCTAAATGGATGCGGCAGGTATAATAGTAGTGCACGGATGTGCTGAGTAAACAATATATAGTATCGTATGTAATCATGAAGATCGATTGAAATCGGGACTGGTGATCCTTTGATGGATGCTTATTTATGTATTGAATTGTTGCTAGGTCACACGAGGTGACTTTCGCATTGAAAACCAGCTACAGAATCCTTCCTTTATGATATCCAATTCCATACACCCTGACTACTAACGGCCACATTGCCACAGCCGTTTTCGGCTTCGGCAATGCCCTCACGGCATTTATACTATATATACTAAATGGTGTTGCTTGATAGACTTGACTTCGATTCACCACTTTTAATCACCATGTCACTTCTAGACGACCAATGAGTACCCGGCAACACTCATCAGTAGAATGAAGTACTCACTGGCCGTTTCGGTTGCCTTGTGACATTGTAAATAAAGGAGTTTGCAACACTTTGCTTAATTGTCTGAGGCTTACGCTCATAACCAGATCGAATTGCTGTACGGACCATATTTAAACACTAGGCAGAGGTTGTTGCTGAATTGTCGCTGCACTCGTTGGATCCTTAATGGATACGGCAGGTATAATAGTAGTGTACGGATGTGCAGAGTACACAATGGTCCAGGATTTCTTACGAAATACGGCATTTATACTAAATGGTGTTGCTTAATAGACTGGACTTCGATTCACGACTTTCAATCACCATGTCAACTAGGTTATCTAGATCATCACCGTCAAGCCCCGATGATATTCACCCCCAACTTCTTAAGTTACTTGCTCCTGTTCTGGCTGAGCCATTAGCATCCATATTTGAGCTGAGCTTGCGCATTTCGAAGTTACCTGCTGCCTGGAAAAAAGCGATTGTAGTACCAATTTATAAAAATGGTGAAAAAGATGATCCGAATAACTATAGGGCAATAAGTCTAACTAGTGTTGTATGCAAAGTGATTGAGCGCATACTAAACAGACGCATATATGATCATTTGACTTCGCTGAGAATTCTCAATAATGCACAGCATGGATTTCGCCCTCGGCGTTCATGTCTTACAAACTTATTACATGCTCGTGAAGATTGGGTTGGACATGTTGCTAACGGGTACTGTATCGACGTAATATTTCTTGACTTTAGTCGGGCTTTTGATAGGGTGCCCTACAAAATGCTAATTTCCACCCTTGAGTCTTATAAAGTCAATCGCTCCATTATAAGCTGGATTCAAGATTTTCTTAAAGATAGATCCTTTGCTGTTCGTGTAGGTCAATGCCTATCGTCTTATCGTCCTATCACCTCAGGAGTACCACAGGGATCAGTCTTAGGACCCTTGTTGTTTAACATATTTATAAATCAGCTACTAGATTTAATTGAGGATTGTAGTGTTTTAGCTTTTGCCGACGATGTAAAGGTATGGAAATTGATTAAAACCAACAAGGATCGAAATGACTTTCAAAATATCCTAAACATTGTTTATCGATGGTCTTTAAACACTGGAATTTCATTGAATATTAAAAAGTGTGCACATATGAGATTAGGTCATAGCAATGTGAGTCAAGAATATTTTATTGGCGATGAGTTTGTTGTTTCCACGCAGTCCATTCTGGATCTTGGTATAATTGTTCAAAACAATCGGAAAACACGTGCTAACACTGATAGGATTTGTAACGCAGCAAAATTAATGACCTATATTGTCAAAAATTGCTTTAAATATTTATCTCCAGTTTGTGTTGTGCGTTTATATAATAATAATACAATAATTTATTTAACGTGGCAAATGCGTGCAAAATGCACGCTTACATGACCACTAACAAACAAAAAAAGAACATCAAAGGTCACAGGTAATTAGTTAATTGTTGAAAAAGAATTGGATTTGGCGTTTGAAGTACGGCATAGATGTTGATTGGCGGATATGAATAGGCAGTTGATTCCACAAGAGAGGAGCAGCCACAACGAAGGAGCGGAAGCCAAAAGAGGTAGAGTAGATTGGGATATGTAAAAGAAGGGAATTACGGGAACGCAGAGCACAATACACAGTACGAGAATTGTCGAGAAAAGGAAGGTTGAGAAATGAAGGGGTATGAGAAGTTATAAGGCGAAAAGCAATGATAAGAAGACGAATTTGAACACGACAATAAATGGTAGGCCAATCAAGAGAAACAAGATAGTGGGATGTATGATCAAAACGACGAAGACGGAGGAGAACTCGAACGGCAGCGTTGATGATGCGTTGTAAAGGAAGAAGAGTGGATTTAGGTGAGTTGGAAAATAGACTAAGACAGTAATCAAGTCTTGAGAAAAGAAGAGAAGATATGAGTGTCATACAAGAAGGGAAATCGATCAATCTACGAGCTTGACGGAGGTTGCGGAGTATCAAGATAGATGAGCGTACTTTATCTCTAACGAAAGGTTTAAGTGAAAGTCGGTTGTCGAAATGAAGCCTAGGAAAACGAGATTATCAACGATAGGAAGAATTGTAGAATTTAATGATACGGAGGGAGGTTCGAAGCCGAGGCGTCGAGGTAGGATCCACATAATTTTGGATTTATCAGGATTCAGAGAAAGGCGAAGGGAAGAAAGATAATTAGAAATTGAGACAAGACAGTCCGAAGCGGAAACACTAAGATCGTGAATACGATAAACAGGTGCATGAGCATAGATGAGAATGTCATCAGCATATTGCATAACATGGAAGTTAAATTTATGAGAAATCGAAGACAAGTCACCGAGAAGAAGAGAGAAAAGCATAGGGCCTAATACGGAGCCTTGTGGAACACCGGTCGGAATGGATGAAGGATGGGAGAGAGAAGAGTTAGAATAGACGCGAAATGTACGGTTTGATAGATATGAAGAAAACCATGATACAGTGGGTAAAGAGAAGCCATAATCATGACGAAGGCGATGTAGAAGAATCGAGTGATCGACGATGTCAAAAGCAGACGATAGATCAAGAGAAACTATGACACTACATAATTTATGATCGCGCGAGATGAGTAAGTCATTATAAACTTTAAGACAGGCAATTTCAGTAGAGTGATTAGAGCGAAAAGCGGCTTGGAAGGGAGGAAACAAGTTAGAGGAAAAGAGATATGTATTAACTTGCTTAAGAACGAGACGCTTAAGTAGTTTAGAGAGGGTTGGGAGAAGTGAGATTGGACGGTACGAAGATGGTAGTGAGAAGTCGAGAGATTGCTTTTTGATGAGAGGACGAACAGTGGCGCATTTCCAGATGGAAGGAAATGTACGGCTACGGATGGACGAGTTGAACAATGTGGTTAGGAAGGGTGAGATAGAGGAGCAGATATTTTTAAGCAAGTGAGTTGGAATTGGGTCAGAAGGAGAGGTTTTATTAGGTAATGACAGCAGAACCGAAGAAACTTCATCAGACGAAACGGGAAGAAGGTGGAATAGTTCTGGGAGGGAAGTATCTAAAGAGAAGAGTGGGTACAAGGGGGCTACGGGTAGTAGGGAAAGTAAATTAGATAGCTTAGTTTGTAGATAAGAAGAAAATTCATCAGGATTTATATTACAAGAAGTAGATGATCGTGAAAGAATTGAGTTTAAGATTTTCCAATGAGATTTAGATTTGGAAGATGACTCGAGTTGATTTCGCCAAAAGATAGTACGTTTAGTACGTATAAGAATGAGATGTGAACGGCGTTGAGAAAAGTAGGAATCACGGAGGTTTGGAGGGAGTGAGTTGGGATAACGTTTAAGAAAACGATTAAACACACGAAAAGAGTGACGGAGTTGACTCTTAGAAAGACTACAGTCAGAATCGAACCAGGGAGCATGGTGCAAGCGCTGAGAGCATCGGAGTCGACTGGGCAGAAGTTTATTGATAATCGACATAAGTTCAGAATCAAACAGAATGCAGAGATCACCGGGAGAGAGATAGTTAAGAGGAAGTGAAAAGAGTAAAGAATTGAGTAAGGCTGTGCAGAGAATAGGGATATCGAGAAGTTTCCAGGGTCGACTTGGTGTGGATATTGGTGGAGGCGGAGACGGAGGATGAGGACGAGTAAGAGTAAGAGTGACAAGGAAATGATCGGACAAACCGGGATTAGTAATTGACAAGAAAGTATAGTCATTGAAGCAGATAGGGACAGCAATGATGCGAGAGCACCGCCGAGAATATGAGTTGGGCTTGTTGAAAGTAATTTATAGTTAAAATTAGAAAAAAGATTAGTTAAAGTGATAGAGTCAGGGTCAGCCGGGCGATCAAGACGAATGTTAAAGTCCCCGAGAACAAAAGAAGGAGTATAAGACAAGGAACAGTGAGACATAAGATCTGCAAGTTCGGTAAAGAAGATACGTGACGGGCAACTGCACCTGGACGGTATACAATCACAAGTTCCAGAGGGAAAGGCGTTGATAATCTGCATATGAGTAATTCGAACGAAGTGTAACGGATGTTAACGTTGATTTTACGTAAAGACATTGGGTGACGAGCAATGGCAACAATACCGCCATGGTTAGACGCAGTAGATGTATGAGATGTAATTTGACGAGCTGATTCAACTAGAGAACAACCAGAGCGACATAGACGACGAATAGCAAGATCGTCGAAGTCAGAGTGCCAGGATTCGGTAATGCAGAGAATATCGATAGATAATTGATCGAAGATATCGAGAAGCATATCAGCTTTATGAAGAATGGAGCGAGTATTGAATAGACTAAGACGAAAAGTATGCTTAGGAGCGAGATCGACTAGCGAAGAAGACAAGGGGGAGAGATGGGACGCCATCGAATTTTTGGCCTTGTGTGAAGAACGTGAAAATTTCCGTTCAGAAAAACATTATATATGTGTTGCCTAAACTAGGTTTAGGCAACACATATATAATATACAGCATAATAGTCAAACTATATTTCATAAACATATGAGATTAATAGGACATGATATTAAAAACTGTAAATTATTTATTTTAGAACATATTATCGAAGAAAACATTTCAATATTAAATCAAAAACTATTAGAAAAAGAAGATTTTTGGATTAAAACGCTTAATTCCATGTACCCATTAGGATTGAATGACGTGGTACAAGGAATTGGCAGAAGTAGTATAATACATAATAAACAACTATATTATAATAATCCGGTTAAACGCAAACCAAGAAGTCATGGTGATAAAAGGAATAGGAAAAATAGAGTTAAAAATATTAAAAAAGATATGTATATAAATGAACAATTAGAAATGTTAAAACAACTTTTAAGTGATAATAAGCTAAAAGATCTTTATGTAAATATAAGAAGTTTTTCTAAAAATATCATTTGTTTAATAAATCAAAGATTAATTAACGAATATGATAGGTTGAGTTGTATAATAGGCAGTTATTGTAATACAAAATACTATAATCATACAATAAATGTTAAAAAATAACAAAAAAAATATACACTAACCATAAACTTCATTAATAAATGCATAGATGACATAAATATAGCCGGAATTTTAAATAATTCTAAATGTAAAGAAATAATAGGGTCAGATTTAAGTAAATATATTCCTAAAATAAGGTATAAACTCCTACCACCATTAGGACGAAAAATTTGTAATTATAATAAAGAATTAAAATCAATATGTAACGATAATATTAGAAACATAATGGAAACAGAATGCAATTGTAAAAGTCTTAGTTTTGATAAAATAAATGAACATATATGTACCCATAATCTAGAATTAATTGAAAATTGTGAATTAAGAAAGCTGCTATCAAAAGGGTATAAATATAGATTAAATAACAACAACGACAAAAATAAAATTTACAGTTCGTTATATAATAACTTAAATTGATTACTTTAGTAAGCTGATTAATAGTGAAAGCTCGAATATATCTAAGATAAAAATTTGGAAAGATTATATATTTGATAAAATTAAAAATAAAATGAAAATAACAAACAATTATAAAAGGAAAGATAAAATTAATAAAGATATGTATAAAGAACTTACTAAATTAAAAAATAACTATATAATAACAACTATTGATAAAGCTAGTAATAACTTTGTCTTCATATGCAAAAAGCTTTATTATGATATACTAATGAAAGAGGTTAATTCTAATGATTTAAATGTAAATCCAACATATGAACGTAGTGAGTTGAGTTTAGAAACAATTATTACAAGTCACTGTTCTATAATGGATAAAAAGGGTATAAAGGTTGAATTAGATAATAAAACTATACCTATATTATATTGGAATCCAAAATTACATAAAAATCCAATAAAACCTAGGTTCATATGTAGTGCGTTTAAATGTACATTAAAACC
Source organism: Pomphorhynchus laevis (assembly GCA_012934845.2). NCBI lineage: Eukaryota > Metazoa > Acanthocephala > Palaeacanthocephala > Echinorhynchida > Pomphorhynchidae > Pomphorhynchus > Pomphorhynchus laevis. The sequence continues at coordinate 129,263 of WNNJ02002569.1, forward strand.
ACTTCCTGTCCATATGAATAAAATACTTAAAGTAATTAAAGCACACTTCAAACATATTGTAGGGTAATCAAAATTAATACTGGTATAAAACATTATTTCAGTATTAATTCTACAAAAGAATTTTTATAACAGACAAAAGGAATAAATTTTAAAATATAAATACATACGATTTTAGTACGCTTTATGCAAATCTAGATTTAGCAGATATTAAAGAAGCGTTAGTAAAATTAATTAATCTTATATTCGGAAAAAGATATACATATATATGTTATAATAATTATAACGCCTATCTAACAAAAATTAAACCATCAAGTAAATATAAATATATGGATAAAATTGAAATTAATAGAATCCTTAAATATTTTGATAAATCAAAATTATTTAAAAGTAGGGACATCTATATTTAGACAAATAAAAGGTGTTCCAATGGGTGGTAATAGTAGCCCAATTATAGCTGACTTGTTTTTAAGCTTTATAGAATATGAATTTGTTCATAACTGTGTAAAAACTAAATCTAAACAATATAAATGTATGAAATATATGTTTCGATACATTGATGATATATGTGTATTTAATTCTAATAATTTTTATTCAATTAGTGAGCACATTTATCCAGAAAGCCTTATTCTTAACAAAATCAATATTGATGATATAGAAGGTGTACATCTAGATATGAACATTAAATTAACATTAACTAAAACTACTATTAATTTATATCGTAAAGATGACATATTTAAATTTACAAGAAACATATTTTTGCATGAGCATTCATGCATATCATATAATATAAAATATAATACATTAAATAATGAAATTTTAAGAATTGCAAAAATTTATAAAGATATTGGTTTACTTCAAAATCATTTAAATAATTTAATAGAAACATATTTTAAACTAGGTTATTATAAGAATATCATCAAGCAGAAAATAGTTAAATATATAAATCGACATAATAATATAAAGAATAAATTCAAACTCTTAAGTGGCAAATTTTTATGGATGGATAATAAATAATGTACTTTGTATTAGAATAAGATACTAGATATTTTTATCAGAGGAAATACATCATTAGCATGTAGTTGGCTCCGCTGCTATGTTAAGTGGAGGAGTTAGGGACCGAAACCTGATAGCATAGCAGTTCCTCCTGATGACCTCTAATTCTGATACAACGTCTGTCATTTATTAGTCAATTTATAAAAATGACTTTTATTTTAAATTTCATTTTTTATTTTTTATTTTTATTTTTTAACTTGATTTAAATTATAGAAAATCTAAAAACAATTATTAATTTTATTATTTAATTATTAAATTTTGATTTAGCATTATTATGTTTTGTTTATTTTATAATTATATAACAATACGTAGACTCAGTTAGCTGATTTAAGTAAGTAGCGAGCGGATGTCGTCGATGGTTGTCGATGGTTGTCGATAATTGTCAAGCGGATGGTTGTCGTTAGTTGTCGTCGAAGGTTGTCGTTGGTTGTCTGGAACTGAAATCTGGAACTGAAATCTGGAACTGAAATCTGGAACTGAAATCTGGAACTGAAATTGTGTGTTTAAGCTGTTAAGATCTTTTTGTTCTTTTTATCTTTTTATCTTCCATTTGGCAGTAAACAACTGTTTTCTATCATCTGGAGATAAATCTTTCAAAAGACGAATACTCAAATCTCTTAGAAGATGACTGTTTTGTAATATAAGTGAACTCATTACGATGGAGGCAAGAACAACTTTGAGTAAACGAGGTCGACTATCTGGTGATTTTTTGCCAAGGCGAAATAAATTTTCTACACGCAAATCCTTTCGAACTGTGGCAGAGCAGTTTTGCAAAACATATGTGAGGAATGATTTAACTGCATTGACATCATGCTTAATACGTAAGTCGTTGTTAACGGTAGATGATTCGATGAGGTTTGCCATAAGCACACAATGAGCTCTATCAGAGAGTGTGCGCAAAGAAGGGTTAGAATTATAAGGGACTCTTTCACTATTAGGAGCGGTATTCTGTGACGAATATGGCGATATAGAAGTCAGCTATAAATTTGGGCGGTGCGACGTAGGAACTGGCATCAGCTGACATAAATTTGCAAGGGACTCAAGACCACTTGGATTATCTGATGATGACGTAGAAATGCAATAAGGGGTAGAAATGTAAGGTGATTTATCTGATACGACTAAAGAAATACTGGGTTGCAAATGGTCAATGGCAGTAACATCAGAAGATTAAACTTATTGATTTTGCAAAATTCAAGGATGTATAGTAATACCTGTAGAAGAGATGGGAGATTTGGCATTCTAAGAGGCAATCGAATGCAGAAGAATTTGGTATTGATGTTGAAACTTATTACAAGACGAAGAGGCATATGTAGACATCGCTGCTTTGCCAGATAGTTTCAATATATTTGTCTTGAGACTCTTTATTTCACTCTCCAGTGATAAATTTATTGTAATAACTTTATTGTAATAACCAACTGTAATAACTTTATTTAATATCAGAAACATGTAATAAATCTAACAAGATACTCGTTAGTTTAAATGTGATCGCTAACTAGCAGATATAAATTGAATTCCATTTTGTGATTCCAGTGTACTGTTCACGACAATATACTCTTTCCAAATATTATATCTCTCAAGTAAAAACACACGAGATGGCATCAGATATACTATTTTTCATCCTTATCACCCTTCACTACTTCATTCACGTTTACGCCACCACCTAATCCTTACTCTTCTGCTGCTCGTAAAAGTCACGCTGCTTGCGATCATTTCATCATTTTGAAAAATATCCCCCTTTCTGATTCTGATCAATTTCCCCTTGATAACGATGTTAATGCATTTCGCTCTATTCTTAAACTACTAACTCATAAACAGCTCTACTTTTCAATGCAATCAAACCATTATCTCTCTTTAGTGTAAGATCTCTCCAGTGATTTCACTGCATACCTTTACTTGAGGAAACCCTAAAAGATTGTTTTCAAGCCTCCTCAATTCTGTCCTGATGCTTTGTACTATTATCTTCTATCTCAAACTATAGAATGTTTCCTGATCGCTTTCCATCTGACATTGTCAACCTCACAATCAAACAGGTTTATGACAATTTTCGAGTCGTCCGACTCCTACCCAAAATTCGATGGATTCTACTTTCATCGCGTTGTTTTCTCTCTGACTACTTCTTCATTCCATCGCTGACTCCATTTGCTCTATCGCAAATAAAATCAACTCAGCACCTCTCCATATCCTGGCATCTTGATAGTAGTGACATCTCGGTTCTACGCATACATTCCTTAAATTATTATGTCATCGATAAGCCTCGTTCTCAATCATATGATAATGTCTCATCAAGTAATCATAGTGGCCTCACCGATTTCTCTAATTATCTGCATCTTCATCGTTACACTGTTTCTTTTGTCCAAGAAACCTCTAAAGTTCTTTCTTTCAATATTTCGGTAGGCTTATCTTTGCTGAATATGTATCTTATTTATCGCCCTGATTCTTGCTCTCAATCTAATACTTTCTTTGCTAAACTATTTGATCTACTCTCATATATCTTGCTATCCTCTACTTCAACTCTTGTACTGGAATAGAAGGTGTAGAGGATATTTATTTCCTCAATAAAAACTCTCTTAATATCCATGTTCTGTCATTTTTTTAAACTGTGACCGTCGTTCCTTTTTTGTTGCTGCTCCTCTTTTTAATAAACTGCCTTCCGCCATCCGCTTAACCGCCTCATCTGCATCCTTTAAACAGAGTAACTCCTCTTTCTTGTCCTTCAATAATTGATTCAATTATTCTAAGTCTTTTAAAATGTTCTTCAATCTCCCACACATCAACATGAACAAGTAGACTTGTAAGTCGATGTATATTTACAACATACACAAATTTCAAATAGGATATAATATTTATACTTGCAGATAAAATAATTCTCTAGTGTCTTCAATATTTGAAAACCGTTTGCTGGTACATTAAGGTCATAACACGATTTTCATGATTGTAACGATCCCCCTGTGAAGTAATGAGTAACACTTCTCTGCTACTCGTAACATCATATCGAGTATTGTTGCTAGCTATTTTGAACTTTGATTTAAAGTCAGTTTTAAGTAGTTATATGAAGCATAACTAATTCTTGATAAATTGATTACATCCAGCTTCCTCACAATTAGACTTGTACCTTACATTTTTTGTTTGTTTTTTAATATATTTTTCATATTTTTGTTTTTATATTTCTAAATATTCCTTTTTCATATTTCTACATATGTCACGTTGCTTTTCCGTAATTAATATTTTCAGTTAAAAATAAATGATTTGATAAAAAGTATTTTATGGGACAAAAGAGTAACAGTTTATGTAATTTTATTTATTAATCAATCGACGAATAATATGTATTTTATGAATAATTAAACACAAATTAAATTCGATACAAAATACAAATTAAATAGTACGATTAAATAAAATTCAAAACCTACAATTTATCAAATATCTGTACTTATATTATAATCGAACATGTTTCCTGAAGACACGGTAGCTTGCAAAATATATAATTCGATGCTTTTGTAATAAAAATTCTCTTTTGTTTTTTATAATCAATTCGCAATGGCAAAGGAGGATAATGCAATTATTTGGAGATCAAATCCGCTTTTAAAAAAGTATGATCAGATCACTTTGATGAGACTACATACTAGTGATCGAATCAGCCCTAGGACCCCTGCTTTTCTCTCTTCTACTTGACGATCTCTCTCCGTGTATCAAACATTTTTCCTTTAACGTCATGCAATACGCCGATGACATTCTAATCTATGCTCATGCACCCGCACATCGCATACACGATATCGGCATTTCTGCCTCCAACTGTCTTTCTTCTATCTACAAACGTCTCTCCAATCTCCATCTCGTTCTAAACCCCGAAAAGTCCAAGATAATTTGGATCCTCCCCCGTAAACCAAGAAATCACCTTGATCAGATCACCAGTATGATGAGACTACATATTTTGCACTATATAGAAACTAAGTAAATAGATGTGATTAAGTCGTTAAATCCTTTAATCCCAATTTATACAGGAAGTTGTTTGTAAAACATTAGCATGTATACACTCAGCTAATGTTAAACAATGACAGTTTCGCTAAATAAACATTTAAAGTATTGTTCACAAATTATTTTGATACTTAAACATATAGACTTTCATTTGTTACAGGTCAATTGGCAGAAAGAAACATTTAGACTATATTATTATATGTCGACTTCAAAGAGAGCTGAAGCTCGTAAGTAAGCATCACATCAAATAAAAGACAGAAACAAAAAAAATATCAAGATTTCACGAGGTCAAGCTTTAGGCGTTCTTTGAATTGCACAGCAGAAGAGCTGTTGATTACACCAGGTGATAATCCATTCCGTCGTTTACAGACGCGATCCATCACTGTCGTGCAATTTGTTCGATGCTTTGAGCGATGCTTCAAACATAGCTCGTGTCCACTCAACATTTAGGATTCACGAAGACAGAACAGCTGCTTACACGGATGGTTAGGCACGCGCAGCGACATCTACACTATATTGTATGCCAAATATTAAATCAAATATTAGAAAACTATTATATGTTTTTAATAAATACATTTCTAATATCTTATAATATTAAATGATATTTCTAATATTACATCTTTCTAATATATATAATCATATCGCTTTACTTAATCTTTAAAAATATTTTTTCTAACTATTTTAATTAATTATACTAATTTATTTTTTAAACTATTCCATTAATATCAATATGCGAATATGTCTCGTTAAATATAATGTCATCGAACATATCACTTGCCTACAGGATATGTACAAAAGTTTTTTAAACAGCATTTTTTAAAACTTCTTCACTACAGAAGATGCACAAAAAACTGGATGAAATCCATTATCAGACAACTATTTAAGAAAGGCAACCGAGACCTTACCTCAAGTTACAGACCAATGAGTCTTGCATGCAGAGCCTTCTGTAAAGTGACGGAGCGCGTTGTTACGCGATCGCTATCACATCACTTCAAACGTAATAGCGTTCTCTGCAACAATCAACATTCCAACAACCAACCGACCTGAATTTAGACCAGGTTGTTCTACAGTAATAAATCTAATTACTACCTGTAATAGTTGAACTGCCGCAAGGCAGGCAGCCTCAAATATTGATGTCATTTTCAAATATTTGTCAAAAACGTTCGATATAGTAGTTCACAGTATTCTTCTTTACGATCTAATTAATGTGATGATAATGATTCACTTCTCGAATGGATCCGCTCATTCCTCACGAAACCGTACTGCTTCTGTAAAAATCGGTGAATATGTGGACAAGGCATCCATTTTCAAAAAGAGTCCCTCGAGGTTCAGTTCTAAAAAAAGGATTTATTTTTATGTGGCAAATGCGTGCCGGCGCACGATTACATGACAACAACAAAAGCAAAAATCTAAATTATGTGTCGAGGAGGCGAATACTGAGGCGGCATTTGAATGTAATAAAGGAGGGAGCGCGGTATACGTCGAGTGGGAGCTGATTTCAGGCATGTGGGCGGCGACGAGGAAGGATCTGAGACCGTAGTTGTTAGAGTAATTGGGAACGTAGAGTAAAACCTGTGAGGATAATATCGTGCCACAATCAAAAAATTTTCTGCTCACAGATGCAATCAAGTACAATTAAAAACATTCATTGCAACTTTTGTATAAGTTTGTTTAAGAAAATCCTTAGCTTAAAAAAAAATTTTGTTTAAGAAAATCCTTATCTTATTGCAAGTGGCAGCATGAAAAATTAGTGATCCGGCTAGCGGATCACACAACTAGGTAGGTTTCTAATAGATCGTTGGAATACGATCCCCTACCAAAAGTAATATACAGAAATGTATATCTACACCACTGAAGCAGGCAGCCTAGTGAATGCATTGAATCGCGATACAGACGTCCTGAGTTCAAATCCGATCAGCATAGGTTTACGGAGAAATCAGATCATAAGAGTCGAAACGTGAAATGTAGGTTTGGGTCAGCAGTTGATGAGACCCACCTAGACTGATTAGTAGCGTCCTGTTGTATCAAAGATAAGATCAAACTTGTGAGAATAATATCGTGCTACAATCAGAAAAATTTATTCTTTATTTTTGCAGTTTGGTATTTTAATCAACACAAAAATATAAAATATTATAAATAAATATTAAAATAAATTTAAAATATTAAAAATAAATTGATATTTATTAATATTTATTAATATTAATATTTTTAATATTAAATATTAAAAATAAATTTAAAATCATTATCGAAAAAAATTTTATAGATGGATAAATAATATACTTTGTATTGGAATAAGGTATACTAAATATTCAAATTTCATCAGAGGAAATGCGTCCTTAACACGTATTTATTCTTAATAAAACCAATATTAATGATAAAGAAGGTGTATATCTAGATATGAACATTAAATTAACATTAACTAAAACTACTATTAATTTATATCGTAAAGATGACATATTTAAATTTACAAGAAACATATTTTTGCATGAGCATTCATGCATACCATATAATATAAAATATAATACATTAAATAATGAAATTTTAAGAATTGCAACAATATGTAATGATATTGGCTTTCTTCAAAATCATTTAAATAATTTAATAGATACATATTTTAAACTAGGTTATTATAAGAATATCATCAAGCAGAAAATAGTTAAATATATAAATCGACATAATAATATAAAGAATAAATTCAAACTCTTAAGTGGCAAATTTTTATGGATGGATAATAAATAATATACTTTGTATTAGAATAAGTTAGTAGATATTTTTATCAGAGGAAATACATCATTAGCATGTATTTGGCCCGCTGCTATGTTGGGTAGAGGAGTTAGGGGCCGAAACCTGATAGCATAGCAGTTCCTCCTGATGACCTCTAATTCTTATTCTGATACAACGTCTGTTATTTATTAGTCAATTCATAAAAATGACTTATATTTTAAATTTCAATTTTTTTAACTCGATTTAAATTATAGAAAATCTAAAAACAATTATTAATTTTATTATTTAATTATTAAATTTTGATTTAGCATTATTATGTTTTGTTTATTTTATAATTATATTAAATACGTATACTCAATTAGCTGATTTAATCATAGGCAGAAATACAAAATAGTTCAAATGCTTAATTTTAGAGGAAATATTCAGTCTGATTTAAAAATAATAATTCTATATTTGTTCGTTAAATATATTTTATATTTAATTATTAACAGTTTTATATCGTTCGTTTTTGACAATACCTTTACTTCTCATCAAAACGATTTTTTTTGGTTTGAGGAGATTTCTTATTATACACACAATATCGAAACGATATTGATTGTATCAAAACGACATTGATTGTATCAAAACGATACAATCAATACTGATAATCAAAGATACTTATTTTGAATTACAACTTGGTCGAAATGCTGATATTAATGCGTTCACTAAGACGCCACAGTTGAATATATTCGGTTTAAAATCGCCTGAGACATTAGAAGCAAAGTAGGCGGTACACTTTATTGAAATAATTAATTTAATTATTATTAAATTAATAATTATTTATTATTTAATTTTTCTTTAAAATTAAATAATAAATAATTGAATGATAAGATTTTATATAATTTATAATTATGAAATTAAGATTTAAAATTAAAATAAAAGTAATTTTTCATGAATTGACTAATAAATAACAGATGATGTATCAGAATAAGGATAAGAGGGCATCAGGATGAACTGAATATGTCACAAGGTTCGGCCCCTATCCGTCGACCCAGCGGGACCAAACAAGTGCTAATGACGTATTTCCTCTGATGAAATTTGATTATCTGGTGTATCTTATTCTAATACAAAGTATATTATTTATTATCCATCCATAAAAATTGTTCACCTAATAGATTATATTTTTGTTTTTAATTATATTGTGGTGATTATATATTTTACTATTTTCTGTTTGATTTTATTTTTATAGTAACCAAGTTGAAAATATACATCTTTTAAATTATTCAAATGATTTTATAGAAAGCGAATATCGTTACAAATTGTTGTAATTCTTAAAATTTATATTATTTAATGTATTATATTTTATATTATATGGTATGCATGAATGCTCATGCAAAAATATGTTTCTTGTAAACTTTGAAAAGTCATCTTTACGATATAAATTAAAAGGTAGTTTTAATTGATGTTAATTTAATGCTCATATCTAATTATGTACCTTCTTTATCTTAATATTGGTTTTATTAAAAATAAGGCTATCTGGATAAATGTATTCACTTATTAAACAAAAATTATTTGAGTTAAATCCACATATATCATCAATATATCGAAACATATGTTTTATATATTTATATTGTTTAGATTTAGTTTTGCACGTTTATGAACAAATTCATATTCTATAAAGCTTAAAAATAAGTCATCAATAATTGAGCTACTATTACCACCCATTGGAACACCTTTTAGTTGTCTAAATATAAATGTCCCTACCTTTAAATAATTTTGAATTAACAAAATATTTAAATATTCTAATAATTCAATTTTATCCATATATTTATATTTACTTAATGGTTTAATTTTTGTTAGATATAACATATTTGTATATCTCTTTCAGAATATAAGGTTAATTAATTTTCCTAACTCTTCTCTAATATCTGCAAAAACTCGATTTGCATAAAGCGTACTAAAATTCAGCTTCAACTGTACTCTTGCGAGGTGAATTCCACAACTTCACAGTTCGGTGGTTAAACTGTAGTGTCCTCTATGAACAATCCGCTGACGCTCCAAAGCAATAGGATGCTCACGTAAAATCCGGACTGTGTGAACATGAATAATGTGAACAAAGCATGATGAGGCATATGCTAAATCTTCAAAATCAAGCATATCACATAAGTTTCGACTAGACTTATTGACTCTCGATTTGTTCGTGGATATACACACGGGGATGCATCTAGTAAATGACTATACTACATGTAAATGATTATACAAAGACCCTCTACATGGTGGGTCTTTGTTAGAAGACCTACCATGCGATTCGCCTTGGAGCAGGCATACTCAAGCTGATTGGATTTATGTCTGTATAATTTGCACGCGCACAACAGGCAACGTTATCGACATCGTCTTGTAAGCACTCCAAATCTGTTAGCACTCTTACCGTCATCCAAACTTTCAAATCATCTGCATATAACTGCGAGCCCCGTGACAGTAAGCTCTCAGTTCTCTAATGTAAATGCTGAATAGCTGCGTCCCAATACCGAACTCTGAGATACACCCTCTTCTTTGGTCGGTAATTACACAAATAAAACAATAATAAAATGCAAAAATAAACAATATAAAACAAAATACAAAAGCACTGAACCTGTGTTTTAAAAGTACAATTTGTATCGTTACTGAAATTTTTATCGTTAATTAAATTCTTAATTGATAAATTATCTTAAACTAAGCAGCAATTTCTTTGCTTGTATTATTTTATATTTTAGCTAATATTTTATAGCTTAGCTTTTGTGTATAATGATACGTTAAGGTATAAAATGAAAGCATAATTTTATTCTTGAAATTATAATTTTAAATTGTAATATTTTTGAAATATATTAAGTATTAAAATATTTAAGTATTTTATTAAATTTTTAAACTTAATCCTTGTGTAGGATTGAATAACATGGTACAAGGAATTGGCAGAAGTAGTATAATACATAACAAACAACTATATTATAATAATCCGGTTAAACGCAAACCAAGAAGTCATGTCGATAACATGAATAAGAAAAATAGAGTTAAAAATATTAAAAAAGATATGTATATAAATGAACGATTAGAAATATTAAAACAACTTTTAAGTGATAATAAGCTAAAAGATCTTTATGTAAATATAAGAACTTTTTCATAAAAAATTTGTTGTTCAATAAATCAAAGATTAATAAACGATTATGATAGGTTAAGTTGTGTAATATACAGTTATTGTAATATAAAATACTATAATCGTACAATAAATGTTAATAATAACAAGAAAAAAATATACATTAACCATAAACTTCATTAATAAATGTATAGATAACATAAATATAGCCGGACTTTTAAATAATTCTAAAAGTACATAAATAATAGGGTCAGATTTAAGTAAATATATTTCTAAAATAAGGTATAAACGTTTACCACTATTAAGACGAAAAAATTGTAATTATAATTAAGAATTAAAATCAATATGTAACGATAATATTAGAAACATAATGGAAACAGAATGCAATTGTAAAAGTCTTAGTTTTGATAAAATAAATGAACATATATGTACCCATAATCTAGAATTAATTGAAAATTGTGAATTAAGAAAGCTGCTATCAAAAGGGTATAAATATAGATTAAATAATAATATTAATAAAAATAAAATTTACAATTCGTTATATAATAACTTAAATGATTACTTTGGTAAGCTGATTAATAGTAAAAGCTTCAATACATCAACGAGAAAATGAAAATAACAAACAATTATAAAAGTAAAGATCAAATTAATAAAGATATGTATACAGAACTTACAAAATTAATGGATAACTATATAATAACAACTATTGAAAAAGAATTATAAAAGTTGAAGAATATTGGGATTAGATTTAAAAAAATATACTCCTAAAATAAGGTATAATTTTGGAATCCAAAATTACATAACAATCGTAAATTATATAAATCAAAGTATTTATATATTAATAAAGATATGTATACAGAACTTACTAAATTAAAGCATAACTATATAATAAGAACTATTGATAATGCTAGTAATAACTTTGTCTTCGTATGCAAAAGGCTTTATTATGATATACTGATGAAAGAAGTTAATTATAATAATTTAAATGTAATGATTTAAACAATTCATAAGACCGTAGTGATTTTAGTTTAGAAACAATTATCACAAGTCACTGTTCAATATAAAATACAAATGGTATAAATGTTGAATCATAAAGGTTGAACACAACTTATGAATGTAGTGATTAAGTTTAGAAACAATTATTACAAGTCATTGTTCTATAACGGATAAAAAGGGTATAAAAAGTGAATCATATAATAAAACTATACCTTTATTATTTTGGAATCCAAAATTACATAAAAATTTAATAAAATATAGATTCATATGTAATGTTTTTATATGTACATTAAAACCACTTTCTGGTCATATGAATAAAATACATAGAGTAATAAAAAACACTTCAAGAAATATTTTAGGGTAAGCGAAATTTATACCGGTATAAAACACTATATACCGGTTTAAAACACTAAATTTAATAAATCTAGATTTAAAAAGGTATATATAGAAATGAAAATTAAATCAACATCAATTAAATTGATGATTTAATTGATGATAATTATTAATTATTAAATTATTTTTATCAGATTTAAGTGACATTAAAGAAGCGTTAACAAAATTAATTAATCTTATATAGCTTATAGCGAATATCTAACAAAAATTAAACCATTAAATACATACGATTTTAGTACGTTTTATACAAATCTAGATTTTGTAGATATTAAAGAAGCGTTAGTAAAATTAATTAATATTATATTCGATATATATATATATATATATATATATATATATATTATAATTATAACGCCTATCTAACAAAAATTAAGCCATTAAGTAAATATAAATATATGGATAAAATTGAATTAATAGAATCCTTAAATATTTTGATAAATCAAAATTATTTAAAAGTAGGGACATCTATATTTAGACAAGTAAAAGGTGTTCCAATGGGTGGTAATAGTAGCCCAATTATAGCTGACTTGCTTTTAAGCCTTATAGAATATGAACTTGTTCATAACTGTGTAAAAACTAAATCTAAACAATATAAATATATGAAATATATGTTTCGATACATTGATGATATATGTGTATTTAATTCTAATAATTTTTATTCAATTAGTGAGCACATTTATCCAGAAAGCCTTATTCTTAACAAAACCAATATTAATGATAAAGAATGTGTATATCTACATTAAATTAACATTAACTAAAACTACTATTAATTTATATCGTAAAGATGACATATTTAAATTTACAAGAAACATATTTTTGCATGAGCATTCATGCATACCATATAATATAAAATATAATACATTAAATAATGAAATTTTAAGAATTGCAACAATATGTAATGATATTGGCTTTCTTCAAAATCATTTAAATAATTTACTAGATACATATTTGAAACTGGGTTACTATAAAAATAAAATCAAACAGAAAATAGTAAAATATATAATAAATCTACATAATAATATTAAAAATAAATTAAAATCATTAGCGGTGATATTTTATTATTGGATAATAAACAATATGCTTTGTATCAGATTAAGATACTAGATAATCAAATTTCATCAGAAGAAAGACGTCATCAACACGTGTTTGGTCGCGCTGCTATGTTGGGTTGAGGAATAGGACTTAACCATGATAACATATCAGTTCCTCTTGATGACCTCTAATACTTATTCTGATACATCGTATGTTATTTATTAGTCAATTTATAAAAATTTACTTTAATTTTAAATTTCAATTTTACATTTTAACTTGATATAAAAATAAATTGTATAAAATCTTATATAATTATTTATTACTATTCTTCCATTTGCATGAGAGGAAATACATGATTGACATGTATTTGGGCACGCAATTTTCATTTTTACAGAAAAATTAAAATGTTTCTAAAATTGTTTTAAAATCATTAAAATAATTCAAATGCTTGTACGATTTATCGAATTCTTAGAAAAATGTTTTTTCGGGCTTTTTCTGAATGATTCAAAGGTGAGAAGACAATTTTATTAAATAAATTTATTTATAATAGTTCGGTGACGCACTGGATCACGGTTTTCACCAAAATTGATAAGACTGCACCATCAAAATATTATAAATAAATAAATCAGTAATAAATGAAACCGTCTTATCGACTTTGAATATTTTTGTTTGCTATGAATTAATAATTTCTAACGTTACCTCAATGCGACTTTTAACATGACGTTTTCACGTAGGAAAAGTAGTTTCCTATGTGAAAAAGTCGACTTTCACAGTAAAATTACTTTTTTTAGGTACTTTTACAAAAGTAACTGAAAATTGTTGCGTTGACTGAGTGGAACTAAACACAAAAGTTTATGAAAATATACAATATTCAATACAATGTTCATTTCTATAAAAAATATAAGCAAGTCGAAACTTCATAGGTAAGGTGATGTTCCATTTATTATAAACATACTATACCTAACATGATTTGATTTTGTTCTGAAAATGCATCCTAATGTAAAATAGGATTTATCCCTATTTATCCCGTATTAGAATATTTTTGCGATCTAATCAATTGTTGTTTTGAATAAAAAATATTGATCTTGTTTTTCTCAAAAGCAATAAATTGGATTACTTTTGTATTGCTTTGTTTTATCAAAAGCTATACAAATAATCAATACCTTGAGTATTTATATATAAATATTATATATTTATATAATATTATTTATAGTATTATCTATATATTTTATATATTTTTTACTTTTTGTGTTTTTATCTTAGATTATTTTTTTCGATCTAATATTTTTTGGAGAAACAATACCAATTTGTTTTCTTTCTATCAAAAACAATAAATTATTAGATTAATAATCAATAGATTATTAGATTACTTTTGTATTTATCTATTTTCAAAATATTTGTATTTTTTGAGTTTCTTCTTGTTAAATTATTTTTGCGATCTAAAAAATTGTTTTTATAAAAAAGATATTTTTATTTTGTTTTCTTTATCAAAAGCAATACAGATAATTATTACTTATTGTTTATCTATTTTAAATATTTCTATTTTTGATGTTTCGAGATTTTATTAGGTTAGTTATCTTATATTAGGTTATTATTTTCGAGACGGGAACCCAGCACCAGTCAGGGCAATTACTGATACGGGCGTTTACTATACGGCATTCCAGTCCTTGTATACCCGATCCATCGGTAATTTGTCCGATTGTACATTTAAAAACCGCCTCAATACTGAGGCGGAAACTGATTGCGAGACTCAGCCACTCGTCATCTAGTGGTGTGCCGTCGGAGGTGATTGGGAAGGCATGGATGAATTCACCAGCTTCGTTCGGCGGAGCTCCGAAAATAATACTTGATGAAGATATTAAAACGCAGGATTTTCTAAAATTTTTGATTTATATCAGTAATGGCACACTACATGTAGTCATGTTTTTTAATTTCCATCTAATACAATGATTATTTAATAAAGAACTACTTTAATTGCCTAATTACTTACCATATATATAGTGTAAAAATATATCAATGCTTTGTATATTTTAATATTAAAATTATATTTTAATGTTACACACCTAGTGGTTTGAATTTTCATACCACAACTGTGGTATGAAAATTGTGCAACTAGCAGTTAGCATGCTTTTTATTGTGGTTTATATTTTTCTCAAGATGATAGTAGTTGCTAAAAATGATTTATAAATCAATTTATAATAAATTAAGCTATAATATATACATTTTATTAGTAATTCGGACTAATCGACAGCTTTATCTATCATTTTTAGAAAATATATTATATATTGCATTGTAATACATTATATATCTCTGCAGAGACTGAGCATGAACATCTAATGGGCAATGCTAGCTGCGTTTTTGGAACAGCTGACATGATGGGGGATCGACAGGATTTGGATGTCGTGTATTATTTTTAGTTTTTATTCAACTGTTTATATAGAATTTTGAATCTATAAGACTTTATATAATTATATATTTATTATATTAGTAGATATAATATTGTTCTAATATGTAACTGAATCGAAATTATTAACTCATCATCTAGCCCCAATGCAATCAGAAATATCTATCATATATATTTTTGAGTTTATTCCTTAAAATGAAAGCTATTGTATCATTTTAAGAAATTAAAATCATAACAAATATTAAATTTTGTACTGTGGTTTACTATTTTTCCTTAAGATGATAACAGATGCTACCAAAAATTTGATTTTATAGAGAAGAATTTCAAAATGTCTAAAAGATTTAAGATTAGAAGATTTAAAAAATCTAAATTTCTAAAAATTAGTAAAGGATTTAAACGAGTGGGATTCTATATTTATTTCTAAAATTTTCCAGCGTTTCGATGGGTACTCACGTCATCGTCAAGTACATCAACAAAAATAATAACAAATACTTTGATGGATGACAAATAAATTTAGCTTCCATCTGTTATGATGAAACAAAATTATATCTTAATTTTTTTGCATTCTCAACAAAACAATATAATCCCTTAATTATAGATGGATTTCTTTAATATACTAAAAGCGAAGGCCATGGAGTCGAAGTATACTGATGTAATCAATGAATTTGCCAGTAAGTTTGTAATTCTCGTGCCCCTTATTTTTGACTTTCATTAAGAATCTACTTTTGACAGCGCCAGCAAGATATTAACCGAACAGGCGGATTTTGTGTCTTCCAAATTCCGAGAAGGAATGGTACGTTTTCCGTTTTTCTGATTGTATCGTTTTTAAGATATTTTTACTCTGTATAATATCTTTTTAAATAATTAAAATATTTTTTTTAAATAAAATTACAAACAAATACATATTCTACTAAATATTTAAAGTAATAAATATTTTATATCTCAAAAAATAATTCATACTATTCTTGGCAAAGCAAAACGTAAGGTTTTAACATGATTTAAGTTAAGCTTAAATGACACTTTATCTAAAGATTTATTTAATCTTAATTTAATAAATAATTGACTTTAGCTTGTTTAAAATTATTCAATTAATGAGATAAAAATAGATCATATTGATTATTGTATAGATTATTATATTACAATATAGTTAATATATTTTGAATATTAAATAAAATTTAATATTATAATATTTAAATGATATTCGTTGTTTTTCAGGCAAAGTTAAATCAAGAGTTTAAACCTCTTGAGGACTTACAACAAAGCAAAGAATCTTTTGATAATTCATATTTGCCTTGGATGCAGTACGAAGGTAACACCAATATTCTGAGAGAACTAATTCTTAATCTTATAGAGGTAAATGCTTTTAATTTTAACATTTCTTTTGAATAATTTTTGTATAATGATTTTCGTAAACTACGTCGCTCGTGTGTTATTGCGTCTACTCCGTTTCGACTATATCTCCCATCATCTTTCCGTCATATTTCGGACCAACATTTTTTTCGTGCACCAGCATTAAGATAATCACCAACCATAATGATATGAACCAACTAGATGCACGGATGTACACCAACTATAATGTTGGTGCACGGATGTGCTGAGGAAACAACGATCCAGGATTTCTTACGATTTCTTATATATAATTGAATATATATAAATTTGAATTGTTGCTAAATTGGCGTTACACTCGTTGGATCCTTAATCGATACGGCATGTATAATAGTAGTGCACAAATGTGCTGAATAAACAACGGTCCAATATTTATTTCGAAATATGGCATTTATACAAAATGGTGTTGCTTTATAGACTGGACTTTGATTTACGACTTTCACTCACCGTGTTACTTCTAGGCGACCACTTTACCATAGAAATGATGGAGTACCGGCAATACCTATCAGTAGAATGAAGTACTCACTGGTCGTTTAGGTTGCCATGGTGTTTCAGCCATATGCCACTTATAGACGATCACCACAGCATCGAAATGATGAGTACCAGGCAACACTCATCAGTAGAATGAAGTACTCACTGGTCGTTTCGGTTGCCTGCGTGACATTGTGAATGACGGTGTTTCCAACACTTTGCTGAATTGACTGAGGCTTACGCTCTTTACTAGATCTAATTGCTGTGCATACCATCCTTAAACACTAGGCAGAGGTTGTTGTTGAATTGTCGCTGCAATCGTTGGATCCATAATGAATTCTGCATGTATAATGGTAGTGCACGGATGTGCTGAGGAAACAACGGTGCAGGATTTCTTACGAAATGCAGCATTTATCAAAAATGGCATTGCTTGATAGACTGAACTTTGATGTTGCTCACAACATCAAAACATTTTCTCACAAGATCACTCATTGATGATGCTATGTAACATACGAATAGTGTGCGAATAGCATACGAATTTATTTAGCACACTTAATTTATTTTTAAAAATTATTCAAGATATCGGGCAAGCACAAACAGTTGTTAAATCAAAGGTCAAATATCACTTTGTACTTAAATCTTTATTTTTTTGGTTTGTTTCTTTTTACTTTTATTGATTGTAATATAAATCTGTGGCTTCAATGCACATATTTCTAAACTTTAAATGTACAACACTATCAATTTGGTAAATGTTGTAATAGTGTATTGCAAATGTACTAATGTATTTTTCTCATTGCTTGCTTTTGCTTAATGTTGGATAATAAGATAATATTCATTATATGCAGATCTTTTGTCTTAAGTAATTTTCTTTATATTCGTCTTTCATAATCACTTTATCTTTTTTAATAATCCTCGTTCATAATATTATAATCCTCTTTATACTCTTTTTGTTGCCAAAAAGAGTATAAAAGGTATATATAAAGAGTATACTCTTTTTGGCTTCGGTGCTACGTATGTCTAAGATCATTTTCCGAAACCCGAATTCTAGAGATCTTATATCTTTATTATAACGTGCTATACCCGATATAACCAAATCTGTTTTGTATGATTTATTTTGTTATTTAAATAAAATATTATCTAATCCAATACAAATATTAATAATCCTCTACAAATTTTAATCTAATCCAATCTATACCGTGTAATGTAACCTGTTCGTGTATGATGTTCGTGTATAATGTTCACATAGTGTTTGCTATTGTGTCATTACTTGACGATGGTAACTTTAGATTTCACAAATTATTAATTATAATCTTTATTTACTAAAGTGGCCATCATAAATGCTTATCCTGAGCCCCTTTACATAACAGTTCCTCTTCCAGATCTCGCATATTCTTTCTGACATAAAATATGAATCTGTTAAAGATATTTAAAATTACTAAATTATCAAAAGTTGCAGTTAACTTATTTGATTTGAAATTATTTAAAATTTATGTTTTATGAACTTATCAAACACAGTTGTTTATACAGCAAAATTCATTTGTAATTCTTTCCCGTGTTTGTACGTATGAAATGGTGATATCTTATTAAATCGTTGATGCCGCATCGTTTGAAATCGATTCGGAATTATGATTGTACATCTACGGAAATAAAATATAAAATGTTAAAATATATATTATCTATTCCCGTTAATAAATGTTTAGTCAAATTCAGTTTTAACAAACTGATAATAATATAATATTATTACAATATTATTTTATAATATTAAATTATGTAAACATTATATGTTCTATTTTAATATCTCTTAACAGATTTCTAGCGCTTATTTTAAAATAACTAAGTTGTAAATTCCTAGTCTACACGCCCAATTCTTCATTGATTTAAAATTGTGTTTTTTTCCATAATTGATTTTTAATACAAATCGTTATTATCAATAAATACTTGATTTATCACGATATTTGTTTCTACAATTACGTTTATATATTTATTTGCAGATTTTATTTCACTTAATTATATCTATTATAACGTATTTAGTATAACATTTATTTGTTATATTACAAAGTTACCATTTTACGAGTCAATGATAAATGAATTTATCATTTTATATAATTTGAGAAATAGATAAAATTCATATTAAAACTCAAATTCATAAAACTCAAATTATTGTGGTACCTGTGTCACGACTACTGATACATTAAAATATAAATTAAAATACGAATTTTATAAGATTTCGATTTCCAAAATATTACATCAGAAACTATCGAAATACAAAAACTTTTAAATTAAAAATACTACAAAAAGGTAAGTTTAAAAATATCAATATTATTTTAAATTTTTACATTTTTCAATGCTTAGTGGACGGCATTTTTATTTATTTTCTAATGGCAAGGAAATTGCTACACCGTGTGTTTTTTTGCAATAAGGAAATTGGTTATGTCTTAGTAATTATTAAGATTTTCAGTGGTTACCCTATTTTTAGCGAATATGAAATTTTCGCTAAAAAAATTCTGTTTCGCTAAAAAACATTCTCTTTCGCCGGAAACAGAATGCAATTGTAAAAGTCTTAGTTTTGATAAAATAAATGAACATATATGTACCCATAATCTAGAATTAATTGAAAATTGTGAATTAAGAAAGCTGCTATCAAAAGGGTATAAATATAGATTAAATAACAACAACGACAAAAATAAAATTTACAGTTCGTTATATAATAACTTAAATGATTACTTTAGTAAGCTGATTAATAGTGAAAGCTCGAATATATCTAAGATAAAAATTTGGAAAGATTATATATTTGATAAAATTAAAAATAAAATGAAAATAACAAACAATTATAAAAGGAAAGATAAAATTAATAAAGATATGTATAAAGAACTTACTAAATTAAAGGATAACTATATAATAACAACTATTGATAAAGCTAGTAATAACTTTGTCTTCATATGCAAAAAGCTTTATTATGATATACTAATGAAAGAGGTTAATTCTAATGATTTAAATGTAAATCCAACATATGAACGTAGTGAGTTGAGTTTAGAAACAATTATTACAAGTCACTGTTCTATAATGGATAAAAAGGGTATAAAGGTTGAATTAGATAATAAAACTATACCTATATTATATTGGAATCCAAAATTACATAAAAATCCAATAAAACCTAGGTTCATATGTAGTGCGTTTAAATGTACATTAAAACCACTTTCTGTCTATATGAATAAAATACTTAAAGTAATTAAAGCACATTTTAAAAAATATTGCAAGGTAATCGAAATTAATACTGGTATAAAACACTATTTCAGTATTAATTCTACAAAAGAATTTTTAGAACAGACAAAAGGAATAAATTTTCAAAATATAAATACATACGATTTTAGTACGCTTTATACAAATCTAGATTTAGTAGATATTAAAGAAGCGTTAGTAAAATTAATTAATCTTATATTCGGAAAAAGATATACATATATATGTTATAATAATTATAACGCCTATCTAACAAAAATTAAACCATCAAGTAAATATAAATATATGGATAAAATTGAATTAATAGAATCCTTAAATATTTTGATAAATCAAAATTATTTAAAAGTAGGGACATCTATATTTAGACAAGTAAAAGGTGTTCCAATGGGTGGTAATAGTAGCCCAATTATAGCTGACTTGTTTTTAAGCTTTATAGAATATGAATTTGTTCATAACTGTGTAAAAACTAAATCTAAATTAATATAAATATATGAAATATATGTTTCGATACATTGATGATATATGTGTATTTAATTCTAATAATTTTTATTCAATTAGTGAGCACATTTATCCAGAAAGCCTTATTCTTAACAAAACCAATATTAATGATAAAGAAGGTGTATATCTAGATATGAACATTAAATTAACATTAACTAAAACTACTATTAATTTATATCGTAAAGATGACATATTTAAATTTACAAGAAACATATTTTTGCATGAGCATTCATGCATACCATATAATATAAAATATAATACATTAAATAATGAAATTTTAAGAATTGCAACAATATGTAATGATATTGGCTTTCTTCAAAATCATTTAAATAATTTAATAGATACATATTTTAAACTAGGTTACTATAAAAATAACATCAAGCAGAAAATAGTAAAATATATAAATCAACACAATAATATAAAGAATAAATTTAAACTCTTAAGTGGCAAATTTTTATGGATGGATAATAAATAATATACTTTGTATTAGAATAAGATACTAGATAGTTATTTCAGAGGAAATACATCATTAGCATGTATTTGGCCCCGCTGCTATGTTGGGTAGAGGAGTTAGGGGCCGAAACCTGATAGCATAGCAGTTCCTCCTGATGACCTCTAATTCTTATTCTGATACAACGTCTGTTATTTATTAGTCAATTCATAAAAATGACGTTTATTTTAAATTTCAATTTTTTATTTTAACTTGATTTAAATTATAGAAAATCTAAAAACAATTATTTAATTTTATTATTTAATTATTAAATTTTGATTTAGCATTATTATGTTTTGTTTATTTTATAATTATATTAAATACGTAGACTCAGTTAGCTGATTTAATATTTTAATAGTAAATAAAACTTATATTTTAACAAAATATTTATATTTCTAATTATCATATTGAATGCACTAAATTTACACATCTTAAATGTTTTAGAAATTCATTATTTGCTACGTTTTAATTTGATATTTAAATCAGTTATTTCAAAATATTCAATTTTCGCAGAATTTGGTTATTTGCAGATGACAAAATAAAATAAAATTTGAAAATTAAAATTGATATTTTGTAAGTAAAATATTAAATTTGTTAAAAATAATTGAATTATAAATTTGTTCATAAAGTATGCAACTAGAAACTAACATACCTTCCGTCATTGCTAGGAACTCGTTGTTTTTCACTCCTGCTTTTCGCACAATAGAGATGACGTCTAACATGTCGAATGCCGCTTCGCTGTTGTGGTATCCCTAGTTTCTTTACCCTTTCACTCTCCAAAATACTAAAGTTTACAATTTTTTAAATTTCAATTCACTAATGACATTTAAGATTCTTTCTCGGGAGAATCTGTAAATTAATTGTAATTGATTTTTCTTAATATTCTACAAACATTTAAGCTTAAAAATCACAGTACTATTCATAATTTTATGTTTAACTCATTATTGCTCAGCGAAACATCATTAGTCGCTTGATTTAGATTTTTGGCGTTTTAAAAATTTTATAATTTTATATTCATTAAATATAAATTTCATAACTTACGGCTAAGTAAACTTTGTTTTTATTCCCTTAAGTTGAAAGCATGAGCTATCGAAATATAGTAAAATACTTTAGGAGCAATGTACACATTTTTCGAAAAGAAGAAATGTTTATATTATTGCATGGATATTTATTATATCCCTATAGAAGATTCCAACTAATTTCGACACATTATATGTTTCGTATTCTATTACGGATAATAAAATCATCCATAATAAGAATATAGTTAAATAATCACATTAATTAATATATTTAAATAATCACATTAATTATGTAAGCAATAAGGAATTTATTTATGAAATTAAAAATTTAGTTTAAAAATTTATAAATTTGAAATTTTAGATTCATATTTCAAAATAATTATAAATAAAGAATTATATTGTAGAATTATATTATATTATTATATTTAAGTGTAGCTGAATCAAAGAAAGGAAATGTTATTTTTAATAAAATAAAATTTTTCTTTTTCCTTTGATCTAGCTCAAATAATTCTTTATCAATAATGGATGATTATCTAATATTTAAAAGTTTTATTTAAAAAAATAAAAATTTTATTAATTATAATTTATAATTTATAATCGTATACAATTTATAGCTTTTAAACCAAATACCTTAAATCTGTCTGATATTCGAAACGTTGAGTTTTTTAATTTTTTATAATATAATATATTATTTAATACATCATATAATGTATTAAAATGATACAGATTCTGTAATTTTCTGTAATTTTATTAAAATAAAATTTTCCTTCGTCTTTTGATCCAGCTCCAATAGTTCTTTATTAATAACATGATCATTATCAACAATAACAAAACAAAAATACGTGTTTTTGTTTCTAATTGTGCTATTATTTATTAAGTGTATAAATTTTACCAGAATTCGTAGGCAATATTATCATAAGGTGCTCCTAGCTCATATGCCCAATGATTTTCTGCTCCATCAATTGTTTTGTAACATCTACTACATTTTGTTTTATTATTGATTGCCGATGTATCGATATTGCTGGTTACCTGGTAATTTCGTTGAGTGTCGTAGCAATTACAAATTGGTAAACGCTTGCGGCAATTAACGTGAAATTGATGTTGCATTATCTCTTCGTTTTAGCCGCTATTGAAACTAATTAACTAATTATGTTACAAACGTTTCCATAGTAATGATTATTAGTTTGCAAACATTTCAAAATACATTAAGTTATTTCACATAATTTTATTAAAAGTTACTAATTTCAAATAAAAATTGAATATGTTACATCTAACAAAAATTAAACACTAAAGTAACTATAAATTATAAAATTAAATTAATAGAAACCTTACATATTTTGATAAATCGAAATTATTTTAAACTAGGGACATCCAAATCTAATAGTTTTTATTCAATAAGCGAACAAATTTATCCAGGTTTTATTATTTTTAATAAAATCAATATTAATGATAAAGAAGGTACGTGCATACCTTCTTTATTATTCTTAATTATTAATAAATGATATTAATGATATTAATAAAATCAATATTAATTATAAAGAAGGTATGTTAATACAAAAAAAAACAAAGTTTTTTAATGTGGCAAATGCAGTGCAAATGCACTGTGTGCTTACAAGCCCACAAAAGCGAAACAGATTTAAAAAAGTTACTCGTTTAGTAGCATCGATTTTAGTTGCTTTTTGAAAAATAGGAGTGAGGATGATGATCGCAGATGATCAGGTAGGGAATTCCAAATGAGAGGAGCAGTGGTATGTAGGGATCGACGGCCGAAGTTGATTGAGTGAAGTACGTGTAGCAGAAGAGAATCAAGGAACGTAGGTGAGTAGAAAGAGAGCGAGATTCACTTAGAGTTGGCAGATAGAGAAAAAAAGGAGAATTACAATGGAGAAGGCGATAAGTTAGACAAAGCAGATGAAAACGAACGCGATGTTCAATACTTAGGCATCCAAGTTTTGATAAATAGGAAGAGATATGATCGAATTTACGAAGTCGAAAAAGGATGCGCACAGCAAAGTTAATGAGGCGCTGAAGAGGTTTAAGGGATGACTTTGAAGAGAAGACGAGAAGGCTAATATAGTAATCAATACGTGGGGAAAGAAGGGAGAAGATAAGAGATTTACATGAACTAAAATCTAGAGAATTTCGGACGAGATGAATATCACGAGAAGAATATTTGAATACCTAGTTTTATCACGAATGAAGGAAAACAATGTTTGAGAAGTTTACCTTCTCAAACATTTAAGCAAAGTGTCGGAAACGCCTATATTCACAATGTCACACAGGCAACCGAAACGACCAGTAAGTACTTCATTATACTGAAAAGTGTTGCCGGGTACTCCATCATTTCGATGCTGAAGTTGTCGTCTAGAAGTGACATGGTGACTGTAAGTCGTAAATCAAATTCCAGTCTATCAAGCAACACTATTTTATATAAATGCCGAATTTCGTAAGAAATCCAGGCCGTTGTTTACCTAGCACATCCGTGCAATACTATTATACCTGCCATATCCATTAAGGATCCAACGAGCTCAGCGACAATTCAGCAACAACCTCTGCCTCGTGTTTAAAGATGGTCCGCACAACAATTCGATCTGGTTAAGAGCGTAAGCCTCAGACACTTAAGCAAAGTGTCTGAAACGCCTTCATTCACAATGTCACGCAGGCAACCGAAACTACCAGTGAGTAATTCATTCTACTGATAAGTGTTGCCTGGTACTCATCATTTTGATGCTGAAGTGGTCGTCTATAATTGACATTGTGACTGAAAGTCGTAAATCAAAGTCTAGTCTAACAAGCAACACCATTATATAATAGTGAGTATATACCATTATAATTATATACACCTATTATATATACCAACACCATTATCTGAATTATCCTATGATGATAAGCTCGTCTAGTAAACATATTATGAATTTTTTTAAATTTAAATATATCATCTTACGATATAAATTAATAATAGTTTTAATTGATGTTAATTTAATGTTCCTAAAATATACTAATACTAAATAAAATATTAAATAATATTAAAATACTAACTATAATATTAACTTAGTATTTTAAGTAGATTTTTTTTGGAAGAAATTAATTCTAATGATTTAAATGTAAATCCAACATATGAACGGAGTGATTTAAGTTCAAAAGGTTGAAACAGATAATAAAACTATACCTATATTATATTGGAATCCAAAATTACATAAAAATCCAATAAAACCTAGGTTCATATGTAGTGCGTTTAAATGTACATTAAAACCACTTTCTCTTAAAGAAAGTGGGCTTTTTCACTTTAAGCAATTAAACCACACTTTAAAGCAACAAACCACACTGATATGTAATATATAATATAGTGTTTCAATAAATCATTCGTAGATTGAAAATTTCGCAGAATAAATCTTTCGAGCGATTTGAAAGTTTTAAAATACTTATCCATAAATATTAACTTAAACATCTTTTAATCACATATTTTAAATGTTGTCACACAAAATTATCAAATAAATTTCCTTTGGATTAAATTTTAAAATCAGATCAAAATCACAAAAATTAATATATTTTTTGTAATATAATAATATAATCGAAATTAATCGATTATATTTTGAAACGTACAAAACGAATAAATTTTCAAAATATAAATACACACGATTTTAGTACGCTTTATACAAATCTAGATTTAGTAGATATTAAAGAAGCGTTAGAAAAATTAATTAACCTTATATTCGGAAAAAGATATACATAGATATGCTATAATAATTATAACGTCTATCTAACAAAAATTAAACCATCATGTAAATATAAATATATGAATAAAATTGAATTATTAGAATCCTTAAATATTTTGATAAATCAAAATTATTTAAAGGTAGAGACATCTATATTTAGACAAATAAGAGGTGTTACGATGGGGGTTAATAGTAGCCCGTTTATAGCTGACTTGTTTTTAAGCTTTATAGAATATGAATTTGTTAATAACTGTATAAAAACTAAATCTAAACAATATAAATATATGAAATATATGTTTCGATACATTGATGATATATGTGTATTTAATTCTAATAATTTTTATTCAATAAGCGAACAAATTTATCCAGAAAGCCTTATTCTTAACAAAACCAATATTAATGATAAAGAAGGTGTATGTATAGATATGAACATATGAAGGTATGATAAAGAAGGTGCTTCAATGGAAGGATATAGTAGCCCAATTATAGCTGATTTATTTTTAAGCTTTATAGAATATGAATTTGTTTATAAGTGTTTAAAAAATAAATCTAAATTATATAAAGGTTAAATATATGTTTCGATGCATTGATGATATATGTGTATTTTACTCTTATAATTTTTATTCAATTAGTGAACAAATCAATTCAGGTAGCTTTATTCTTAATAAAACCCGAATTGACGATAAAGAAGGTATATATCTATATATGGACATTAAATTTATATTAATTAAAACTTTTTTTAATAATAGTTTTAATTATGCAGAATTTTAATGAAATCCTGCATAAAATTATTAAATTATGTTTAATTATTTATAATTATTTATAAATAATTATTAATTACTAATTATTTAAGTTAATTTATAAAAATTAACTATTTTAAATTTCAATTTTTTATTTAAATTTAAATTTTGAATTACTTAAATTTTATTCAGCATTATATTTAATTTATAAATAATTTAATATACATAGACTCAGTTACCTTATCTGATTCCTTAAAGAATTTTTGTCTCTAGGATTCATCCACTTTTACAAGTACAGCGCCTGAGAGCTTTAAGTTTGAATTTGATTCAGATACTGCTAAAACTGCTCAAGCCTTACTCAATTATAATGATGTACTACAAACTAGACGTTATGAACTTGTTCCTAAAGAGTAATATATTATCTCTCACTTCTAATACCGCCGATATTGTTTATACTTTTCATTCTGCAGTATTTCTGAAAATGAATTTTGGAGAAACTTCTTTTATCGAATATCACTTGCTAAACGTTGTGGTACAACGTACAGTACAGGTAACACAGTTTTTTAAATTAGATCAAAATATTTACAGTTCTTATGTATAGATACTAACCATTCGGTTTCAGACGATTTGAACACAGACGGTAAATTTTACGAACTAAGTTTCAACTGCATCGTCTAGTTACATAAATGTTTATTTTAAATTTAATTGTTGATAATCTTATAATAATCTAATCTAAGAATCGATTTTAATTTATGAATTTCTAGATTAATTTTGATTAATCTGAAATTCAGCTTTTTTTGAGTATGAAAAATCGAAAATCACAAGTCCAAAATAAGGAAACACTTGTTTATAAAAAACAATTGGTTTATTTGATAAAAATAATGAAATATAATAATAAATAAAAATATAAATTATTTATTTATTTAAACAGTTTATTTATCAATTTTATTAATAAACAATTTATAAAATTGTAGTTTGGAAGAAGATTGAATAGATCAATTGGTGTGATGGCTGTATAAAAGTCCTCTGTAGAGGCGAAGGCTATCGTAATTCTTTAGATGAGTCATCGCTACATTGAACATCATCTATAAGTTACTGACTCATGTCATGTACATGCGGCTTATGAAATATTGGTAACACCAGCTTCCATAAGAGCAATACGATTTCCGTCTACATAAATTCGAATCTAATGCAATTGAGGTTATCTAGTATGAAATTACTCGAAATTTTGCTTCGTATAAATTTTTGTCACCTTCATCGATTTTAAGCATCGGCACTATAGATCGCTCTTTATTGCTAAACTAACATTTTATCAACGTGCACCTAAGTGTCAGTTTCCTACAGCTCATTCACACCATCCTTCAACCGAGTCGTATCTAGGTGTTTGACGGCCTAAATAGCTCGGAATTATTCAAAGTAAACAGATGGGTATGCAGGGTGATAACATAAGTCCGCTACTCTGATCCTTGTTTTGTTGCTAATTTGCCTTCATACCTCAGTTGTTTTACAAGTACGACTGTATGCATGCTTTACGCTGATGATCTTTTATTTTCTTTTGCCCAATACCGACAGGTAAATGGGATTAAATAAAAACTCTCTCGTTAATTAAAATCGAAAAATTAAAAATTAAAAATTCATAACAATTTCCTTATTTGGTACTCTTATAAATCCAAAATAATGTGTTAAACAATTTATTTATAAAAACTATTTGTTTATTTAATAAAAATAACAAAATATAATAAATAATTTGTTTATTAAAACACTTTCCTTATTGGAAGAATATTTATCCTTCAATAATAATTAAATAATAATTATTATTTAATTTTAATATTTTTTTTTCAAGAAACTATAATTTATTTTAGCCAAAAGGATTTATACATTTAAGGTTGCCCGCAAATGGGCCCTGTATTATACCAGTTTTTATATGAATTTTGTGTTGATCGTGGTATGCGGAACGCCAGAGAGCACATTTTTGCGAGGGAGACTCCTATTTGGTTTAATTATTAATTTTAATAATTAAATAATAAGAAATAAATTTTTATTAATTATTATTAATAATTTTTGCTAATTTTATTACTTTTACGAATAATTGAAATTATTCGAATAGTAATTTTTATTACTTTTTCGAATAATTAAAATTATTCAAAATTAAGCTTTTGGTATTTTAGTTGTTTTTGCGTTTTACGAAAATCTTACGAAATTGTGTAAAATTAAATTTTCTGTTGCTTTGATTAAACGATACTAAATACGGCACTAATGATTAACTTAATGATTAACACGTGTAGATTATTTGATTTAAACTCGACATCTCACATATCAACACCCTTCATCATAAAATGTGATCGAACTACCTCAAAACGATCTTCTTTGATAAGAAAAAATCTAAGCTATAATTATCTTAGATAAAAAGGAGTCACAATCTATGAAGGCATTAACATGAGCTATAAAATACAATATTCAGAATGCCTAGAAAATTTGGTTTAACAAAACCGGGATCAGTTAACATGCTAAAAACGCATTTATGCAATTTTCGAAAAGTGGCTCGACCGTTCACTATATGAATCACATTTAGATATAAACAAATTAAGTCGCCGCGTAAGTTTATCCACTAGGTATTAACAGTAACCGATTATTTATTCAATTTAGAGAATAATAGGATCATTGGATCATTAAAATTTGTCTGACTAATAAATACTTTTATTTTTAATGAAAATTCACCTTAAAAATCAATTTATTGAATTTCATTTGAAGGATAAAATTATTTATTGATATAACAGAATCAAGTTAAATAATTTTTTCTTTAAAATTAATCGAATTTTTGATAACTGACTTTTGATATCATCATTAGAATTTTTAAATAAAAAAGTTATTAAAGATAATAATTCATAAATTATTATCTTTAGTGATAGATGAAACTAAAACATTTTTGTATTTTAATGAAATTCAAATCGAAATCTCAAAACAATAAGTTAAAATTTTTTTGCAAATACTTCATTGATGTAGATTTTCGTATGTAAGTGCAATCTTTTATTATTTGTCATTGGCAAAATTACATTTTTTAATTGATTTTAGATAGTTGGGATAAACTTAATAGTGATGAATTTGATGAAATGGACATTGAAGAAGAATTACTATTCGCAAAGAATTGGTCTCCTTGATTTTGTTAAATTCTTCTGAAATCCAATTGCTGATTATTTTAAGTTAGATTCAATACCAGTGTATTCGACAGTAATTAAATGTGGTGTTTCTTTTAAAATACAGAATTTTGGCAACCAAACAACATTTTATTTGTTTTTGTAGTAACAAATATTTAATTTTTAAACATTTAATTTGATAATTAATTTTTAATTGAAATGTTTATTTTAAACATTTAATTTTTATTCTGATTGAAGAATCGGGAAGACTAAACAGTATATATAAACTGATTCTATGCTGTTTCGAATTTTGAGTGTTATCTGTAGGGGGCTGCTGCACAACTGGATTGAAGTGCAGCTCCATTCTAGACAGCTCAATAAGTCCTTCATTTTACGCTGCTTGTCTAACGGATTCCTTCAATCAGAATAGAAATTGGCTGGAAAAGTAGGTCATTTATTTAATTTTTTATTTTTTATATTTCTTTGTAAATTAAATTTTTTTAATTAACTCGAATTTAGTAAAATAGTTATATACACTAAAAAACTATAATCATTTTTTCTTCACTTTTGACTTTGTTGAGTCGCTATCTATGGTATCATCGTTCAAGTCACTAATCAAATTCGGTTGTGTTGCCGCCTTCAATTAGTTGTGCAATAATACCACAGTATGATGTTCACAAGCCTCGATGAGCATGTATGCATCTGCTTTAAGTTTGCCATCATCAACCGAATAGGTCGACCATCGGAAAAGAGGCTGTCTACTTGTTCGATCAACTGATTTTGCTCGGGACATTTATTCGTTAGAGGATATACAAAACACAAGTGCTCATATGTTTGGTCAGAGTTGATAACATGAGTCTGCAGTTTGTCTTTGTAAATGTATCCGCACTGCAACAAGCGCAATTCGTTAAATTCGATGCAATCAGCCTATGGCGATCGGCTGATTGATTGAACTATTTGATCATTTGCGGCCTCAGAATATATTCATTCCACAGAATCTATTGTGGATTTTGATAAAAGTGGGAAAGGATTCATGCAGTTTAACAAACGAATGCTCTGTTTTTGGCGAATACAAAGAAACTCCAGGTGCTAAGGGATATGTCGTCATTGTGGGTTGTCAGAACATCTCTACCTCACCACGTATCCTCGTATGGATCGTTATTCACGAGTGCTTTGGCGTTTCCTCTCATTAGAGCCACCGAAATTGGCTGGAATAATTCTTAAACTTTTTAAAAAAGGGAAATTCTGCCAAACAGCAGGATAGCGCACTATTTTGCGAATGAAATTTATCCTCTGCGTTCTATCCTCCATACGCTTTAACAACAGCTGGGGTAAACATTTGTCCATTTGCATCCATTTTGTGATGGTATTTCCGGGCTTTAACTCGCATAGCATAGTCATATGCGCAAATGACGCCTCAGTGCTATATTTCGACAAATATGATGACTGCAGCTGGATAGTAACCGCGAAAGCAACAGCTTCTGGTTGATCTCCATTCAGGATGATGTCCGCTAACTGTTCTTTTAAGTTCCTGATAAGATTTAGGGTTTCGCGCTTAACACGTAGTCCTGCAGATTCAGCTGAATGGAAAACCGTATCTCGCAATCTGTTATGACGAATACATGGGTATCCACTAAATTGGCATGTAAGCCCATGAAACCCGTAAAAATCAGCGTCTTTAAAGCATCGACAATATTCCTATGGCTAAATAAAAATGGGTATTCCTCACCACATTTTTTCAATGATACGAAATTCAGCTGTCAACAAACTCAGCGACTTAATCTTAGTAGGCGTAGCCTACAACCAATCATTTGCGTGTGCACAACCAACCGCAAGGACACGTGATGCGTCAAAAAATTGATGTCTCGATTAATTTTGTCCGCAACATGTTATTTATGTTCCTGCTCAGATTGAGACATGTGTTTTGTACCAACAATATAATCCGCAACAAATTCGTATGGGTAGTCTCAGTGTAACGACTCAAGTACCCGAGAAAATCTGGAAAATGAAAACGCATCTATCTCCAAAGTGTTTTTTATCTCCAAAGTGCTCTTACAACAAGAGAGTGGACTTTACAGCTTACAGCAAGTCCACTTATACTCAGATGAAGACATGTTTGGATTCGTAAGCGGGAATCTAGTCCTATCTAGACTAATTCGTTAATTACATTAATGACGGCGTTGTCAAAAATCTTTAGAGCAGAGTTTATGGAAGAAGGATCGATTGTCCGTATCAAATGGCTCATACGTTAGGCTGAAGCAGAATGCCGAAAAAGAAAATAAACGATCTGTGAATCAAGAAGTTTAGATAATGAGTCGATATCTCTTAATAATCTTGGCAGAATGGCACACTCAAAATTCAGCGCTTCCGATAGGAGATTTCAGTAAAATAAAATTCGACTTTTTCGTTCAAAATCATGCATTCGGGGAAATGAGATTGTATGAAGTGAATAGCGTCCTGATGACTAATTATTTCCGTTTTATGATATTAAGAATAAGACTATTGATATCATTTGATAAGTAGGATAAGATCTTTATAACAAACTGAATTACCCTCCCCCGATAATTCCGTCATCCAAAATCCAAAGATTAAAACTAACACATCCAGCCCGGAATCACATCCAATTCCTGTACGACACTGAATCGTTAGATAAAACAAGATGGGTCCAAGTGGATCATCCTGTTGAACACCGTACACGTATCGCAAAGGATCATGACCGGCTACAAACAACACTTACGATAAAATTGAAATATTAATATTTTATGAAATATTTATAAATTTTTAATGGTAAAATTTTTCAAATAAATTCCCTACCTTGCAATTCTTCAACAAATATGAGTGGGAATTTTTACCAACATAAATATTATATAAATATATAAATATATTATAAATATAAAAATCTAAATCTCAAATGATGATACCATTCCGCGTGAATTTTTAGTAATCTAAATATAATTTTTAGTAATCTAAATATATTGGATTACTTACATCCTCATAAACATAAAGTAATTTTTTGAATAAAACTGCAAGACGATACTGATTCTTAACCCTGAATTTCACGAATAAGTCCGATGCACTCACGGACAAATAATTCAAATATATAATTCAAAATAAAAAATAAACTGATTGTGTGTAATCTGCAATTAAAAAGCTTCCAATTGAAGGATCAGGTTTGTATTTGTCGCGGATGTTGCCGGAGTTGTAGTCGTCGCTTATATTATCGGAATTGCATTTGTGGATGATATTATCGGAATTGTAGTCATCGCTGATATTGTTGGAGTTGTAGTCGTGGTTGTATTCTCGGAGTTGTAGTCATCGTGTTTGTTGACAGAGTTGAATTTGTCAATGTGGGCTTTTGAGTAGTAGTCGTCGCGGTTGGTGCTTCAGTTGTAGTCATCGTGGTTGGTGCTTTAATTATAGTTGTTGTGGTTGCCAGTAGAGTTAAGGTAGTCGCAAAAATTTTCAAAAGTTGAAGTTCGTTAACTATTTCATTTTAAACTGCGACATAACTGTGCTACCGTTATGTTTTATATCGGATTCCTAAGATTTCGCGCAATCATTTATATGTACATTAAATAGAGAGTAAAGGGACATTGTAAAATCAAGGAAATTTTCGAAAGTAAAAAATTGAAAATTTTCTGCACGAATTTCGCACAACATTAAAACTCAAGTCTAATTTGTAAGTTACATCTATTATTTTGGCTTTATGATTTACGCTTTTCCAAAAAAGAGTTAGGAATTTATTTATTGCTGGGATTACGATTCCGGCTTTAATCAATGTTTTAGTAGGCATTAGTGTTGTAGTTGCTTTTGGTATATATAAAATTTCAACCATATTAGCAATCTAGATGAACCGCCAAGCACATCTCGTTACCGTTACTATTCAAGCAAAACTTGGAGGATCGGGGTTGTAGTTATGGTGGATGTTGCAGTCGTCGTGGTTGATGCTCAAGTGGTAGCCGTCTGGTTAGTGCAGGAGTTCTGCACAACGTTGGGTAGTAGCGGTATTACTACTTTTGTTGACCTAATTGAAATTGCATATGTACCGAAGCCAACTTCAACAACAACTAGAATAAGACTAGAATTAGATACGTAATTCCGTCAATAAGTACACCACTGACTCTTTGTTGAAATAGAGTAAATTTAAAAGCAAAAACTAGTAAAGCAACACTACTAGAGTCAATGTACAAGTCAACTTTGTGCGAATGCAAGCGGATTTATTCATATTGTATGTTAGCTCAGATAAGTTGATATTTTCAATGTTTTTCGGAGCGTTTTTCCGCATTTAAGTTGAGACACGAGTGTGCATTATTATTTTGCTACTTAAATTTGATGTTAATTTTTATTCTCTCTACTAAAACAAAATTCTCTATTTTTTAATGTAGAAAAATTGTAATTTTGTACATTCGTTTCTATCTTCGCCCATTAGTGCGAAATTTTAAGAGAAATTGACAAAAAAGTCATGGTTGCACAAAATGGTCAAAGTTAGAAATTTTAACTATCGAACATTTTTGACTACAATGTTTCAAATAGTTTAGACATTGGATATTTTGATACGTTTTATTCATAGAGAGAGAACGTATTTACTTTTATTATTCCTTACGGATTTCAAAAAAATCACGATAAAAAATCACGCTTGCATAGCCTTGTTCACAAGATTTTAACTATCGAACATTTTTTCACTTAAGATCTGTTTGTAACTTCAAAAAGATAAAAAATTGCATTTAAAGGGTATAAATATACCCTTTAAAATATGCATCTATATATTTATTTAAATGATTTTGAAGAAATACAATATCGTAACAAATAGTTGTAATTCTTAAAATTTCATTATTTTTATGATTTAAATCATAAAAAAATATTTTTATTCTATTAAAAACTGAAATTAATTTTTAAATTATTGAAAATTTTAAACAAAATTTAATAAGATTATATATAAAATCTAAGTTTTAAAATACATTTTAGTACTGCATTTTGTACTAAAATAAATTTCAAATTTCTCAGCTTTTTTAAATTTTGTAAAATTAATAATAACACAAATTTATTAAAAAAGGCAAGCATATAAATTCTTTAAATGGGATCGGATTTGGCGTTTGAAGCACGGCAGGGAGGTTGATTGGTGTATATAAATGGGCAGATGATTCCACGATAGAGGAGCAGCCATCAGGAAGAAGCGGAATCCAAAGGAGGTAGAGTAATTTGGGACATGTAAAAGAAGGGAATTACAGGATAGATTTAAATCAGAAAATATATGTATCCTGATTTAAATAAAAAATGCCTGCTAAGAAAAGATGCCACGATAAGTAATGGTGAATTGTAACTCGTTAAAATATCGGGAAGTTTTCGTGTTGTCCTTTTTGCAAAAATTCGTTGTCGATCACTGATTTCTTTCATTTTAAAATTGATGAGAAAATGATCGGAAAATCCAGGATCTGAGATTTCGATGAAGCGCATACTATGAGACTGTTTGGAAAAGCGATAATATCAAGATTTCCAAATGGAATACGGGTGGGTTTGGACTCGCTGCAATGTTGGGTAGAGGAGTTAGGGGCTGAAACCTGATAACATAGCAGGTGTCGTTGTAAAAAAAGTTAGTTGTAATCCGTTTCAACAACTAACTAAAATAAAATTATATATTTTTAGCTTTAGAAAATTTACCTGATTTATACATTTTCGGTCATTCACCTTTTGCTTGTACATAGTCATGATAAAAAAACTTAAGGATATACTGCTATATCAAACCACGGTTAAATGCTTATCATGGTCTCTCCGACATAAAAATTACGCTTTTATAGCCTTATCAGAGTTCACACAAATTTAACTATCGAACATTTTTGCTTAAATCGCAACAATCTTATTAATTAAAATAATTTTATTATTTAAAAATATGTTCTCTCAAAAGCACAGAACTATTTAAACTATTTAACAATAATATATAATAAAATTATATATAATTTATATTATATATATTTATATTATATATAATATATAATATATATTATATATTATAATTTTAATATATATATTAAAATAAATATATATTATATATAATTTATAAAAACTATACTAATTGATTTTAAGATACGACATTTTAATCGGATCTTTTAATTTTTCACGATTTGTGAAACATTTTTTTTGTAATCCTGATGATGATAACAGGAGCTATCGAAATATAGAATTTTTTTTATCAAATTAAGGATATTTTCTTCTTCGTTCCTGTAATAACTTTAATAATTAAATAATAAAAAATTATAAATAATTGTTACAAGATTATATATAACTTATATCAAGTTAAAATAAAAAAATTAAAATTAAAATAAAAGTCAATTTTTATGAATTGACTAATAAATAA
Organism: Pomphorhynchus laevis; assembly: GCA_012934845.2. Lineage (NCBI taxonomy): Eukaryota > Metazoa > Acanthocephala > Palaeacanthocephala > Echinorhynchida > Pomphorhynchidae > Pomphorhynchus > Pomphorhynchus laevis. Next base: position 165,989 of record WNNJ02002569.1, read on the forward strand.
CAGGCGTTGTATCAGAATAAGAATTAGAGGTCATCAGGAGGAACTGCTATGCTATCAGGTTTCGGCCCCTAACTCCTCTACCCAACATAGCAGCGGGGCCAAATACATGCTAATGATGTATTTCCTCTGAAATAACTATCTAGTATCTTATTCTAATACAAAGTATATTATTTATTATCCATCCATAAAAATTTACCACTTAAGAGTTTAAATTTATTCTTTATATTATTGTGCTGATTTATATATTTTACTATTTTCTGCTTGATGATATTTTTATAGTAACATAGTTTAAAATATGCATCTATATATTTATTTAAATGATTTTGAAGAAATACAATATCGTAACAAATAGTTGTAATTCTTAAAATTTCATTATTTAATGTATTATATTTTATATTATATGGTATTCCTGCATGTTTATGCAAAAATATGTTTCTTGTACATTTAAATATGTCATCTTTACGATATAAATTAAAAATTAAAAGTAGTTTTAATTGATGTGAATTTAATATTCATATCTAGATATATATCTTCTTTATCATTAATATTGGATTTATAAAAAAATAAGGCTACCTGGATTAATTTGTAAGCTTATTGAAAATTATTAGAGTTAAATACATATTATCGTAAATGTATCGAAACATATATTTTATATCTTTATATAATTTAGATTTAGTTATTACACCGTAATGAACAAATTAATATATTATAAAGCTCAAAAATAAGTCAGCTATAATTTGGCTACTATTACCTTCCATTGGAACACCTTTTATTTGTCTAAATATTGATGCTTTTACTTTTAAATAATTTTGATTTATCAAAATATTTAATGCTCCTATTAATTCAATTTTATCCATATATTTATATTTCCCTTTATTCAAAAAATACAATATTTCGATAGTACCTGCAATCGACGATTAAATCTATATATATCATCAATATATCTAAACATATATTTAATATCTTATATGAAATATATCTTATAGTTTTACTAGTTTGTCAAACTATTTAAGTATTCTATTAATTCAATTTTATCCATGTATTTATATTTATTTAATGGTTTAATTTTTGTAGGATAGGCATTATAGCTATTATATATGTAGGGAATGCTTGCGTATGCAGAACCGCTGGTAATTTGAAGACTCTCCGTAATATTTAATATATAGAATAGATAACCAGGCTATGATAACCAGGCTATGATAACCAGGCTATGATAACCAGGCAATTTTCTCCTTCATAGCCTTGTTATCTATTCTATATTATATATCTAATTCTAAATATAAGTTTAATTAATTTTTCTAATGCATATTTAATATCTGCTAAATCTAGATTTGTATAAAGCGTACTAAAATCGTATGTATTTATATTTTGAAAGTTTATTCCTTTTGTCTGTTCTGAAAATTCTTTTGTAGAACTAATACTGAAATAGTGTTTTATACCAGTATTAATTTCGATTACCTTGCAATATTTTTTAAAGTGTGCTTTAATTACTTTAAGTATTTTATTCATATAGACAGAAAGTGGTTTAATGTACATTTAAACGCACTACATATGAACCTAGGTTTTATTGGATTTTTATGTAATTTTGGATTCCAATATAATATAGGTATAGTTTTATTACCTGATTCAACCTTTATACCCTTTTTATTCATTATAGAACAGTGACTTGTAATAATTGTTTCTAAACTTAACTCAGTGCGTTCATATGTTGTGTTTACATTTAAATCATTAGAATTAACCGCTTTCATTAGTATATCATAATAAATCTTTTTGCATATGAAGACAAAGTTATTACTAGCTTTATCAATAGTTGTTATTATATAGTTATCCTTTAATTTAGTAAGTTCTTTATACATATCTTTATTAATTTAATCTTTCTTTTTATAATTGTTCGTTATTTTCATTTTCTTTTTAATTTTATCAAATATATAATCTTTCCAAATTTTTATCTTAGATATATTCGAGCTTTCACTATTAATCAGCTTACTAAAGTAATCATTTAAGTTATTATATATCTCTTTCGTCATTAATAAACTTACCAAAATAAAAATTTAAGTCATTATATAACCAATTGTAAATTTTATTTTTATTGTTATTATTTAATCTATATTTATACCATTTTGATAGCAGCTTTCTTAATTCATCATTTTCTATTAATTATAGATTATGGAAATTAAGACTTGCAATTGCATTGTTTTTATGATGTTTCTAATATTTCAATTCTTTATGCAAATTTTCCGTCCTAATGGCGGTTACAGTCTTTACCTTATTTCGCAATATATTTACTTTAATCTGTTCTTATGATTTCTTTACTTTTTAAATTATTTGAAGTCCGGCTATATTTATGTCATCTATGCATTTATTAATGAAGTTTATGGTTAGTGTATATTTTTTTTGTTATTTTTTAACATTTATTGTATGATTATAGTATTTTGTATTACAATAACTGCCTATTATACAACTCAACCTATCATATTCGTTAATTAATCTTTGATTTATTAAACAAATGATATTTTTAGAAAAACTTCTTATATTTACATAAAGATCTTTTAGCTTATTATCCCTTAAAAGTTGTTTTAATATTTCTAATTGTTCATTTATATACATATCTTTTTTAATATTTTTAACTCTATTTTTCCTATTCCTTTTATCATTGTGACTTCTTGGATTGCGTTTAACCGGATTATTATAATATAGTTGTTTATTATGTATTATACTACTTCTGCCAATTCCTTGTACCACGTCATTCAATCCTAATGGGTACATGGAATTAAGCGTTTTAATCCAAAAATCTTATTTTTCTAATATTTTTTGATTTATATTGATATGTTTTCTTCGATAATATGTTCTAAAATAAATAATTTACAGTTTTTAATATCATGTCCTATTAATCTCATATGTATATGAAATATAGTTTGACTATTATGCTGTATATTATATATGTGTTTTCTAAACCTAGTTTTTAACATTTGATATGTTTTTCCTATATATTGCAATCCACATGTACATTGTTTTAGATCTAAAGATCTAAAATTAAAATCATGAGTACTTACGTATTTTTCCAATCTGGTTGAGTACATGTAACTTTTAAGTCATAATTTTTAACGTTGCTTTTTCGATGTCGCCACATAGTTTAGTCGACTCAGACAAAACTTACAACGAGCCATCCAGCATATTCTGACAGCGGCTGTCCTGCTAAAGGCAGTTGCAGGCTGGAACAATATATAAAAATATCTACTCCACTCGCTACGCGACCTGGCTATTGGCCATTACCTTGTCTTTTAAACGTGATCACGTGAAAAAGTTTACATATAAAGTGTTTGTCAGCTTGGGTTGCAAACGTCTCCTGTTTTTAAAGTTAATAATTCATCATACTTGTTTGAAAATTAGAAGAAAAATAATAATAACGTCGTAAGCAATAATATAGTTTCAGTATTTCTGAGAGAGGTTATATTACCGGAAAAAACAAAGTCCACTTGTCAATAATAACATGCCAGTAGAACAAATATATTCAGCTTACTGAGTCTACGTATTTTATATAATTATAAAATAAATAAATAAATAAATAAAAATAAATAAATAAAAATAAATAAATAAAAATAAATAAATAAAAATAAATAAAAATAAATTTGCTAAATCAATAAATTAAAACTTAATAATTAGATAATAAATAATTTTATTTAATTTATTTTTAGGATTTTATAGCACTGAATTCTGTCTTCTTTTTAATACCGCTGTTTTAATAAAATATTATTAAATAATTAATTATACTATATATAAATTAAAAATAAAGATAAATAATTATAAATAATAAACAATTGTTATAAATAATTTTAAATAATTTATATCAAGTTAAAAATTAAAATTGAAATTTAAAATAAAAGTCAATTGTTATGAATCGACTAATAAATAACAGACGCTGTATCAGAATAAAAATTAGAGGTCATCAGGAGGAACTGCTATGTTATCAGGTTTTGAACATATTCCTCGATCCAACATAGCAGCGGCGCCAAACACGTAATAATGGCGTATTTCCTCAGATGAAATTTGATTTCATAGTATCTTATTTTATACAAAGTATATTATTTATTATCTATCCATAAAAATTTGACATAAACGTTTTAAAGCTTTAAACCTTTAGTATAAACGTCTAGATAACATAAATATAGCCGGACTTTTAAATAATTCTAAAAGTAAAGAAATAATAGTATCAGATTTAAGTAAATATATTCCTAAAATAAGGTTTAAGTTGTTACCGCCATTAGGACGAAATTTTTTAAAATAATAATAAAGAAATGGAATCAATATGTAACGATAATGTTATGAATTATGATATTATTATGCCATCTAAAAGTCTTCTAATTTAAAGTTATTTAAAGGTCTTTATTATTTACAAGTCTTCGTATATTTATGCCATATAATGGGATAAATAGTGGCGTATTAATAATAATTGCGTATTTCCTTAGATGAAATTTGATTATCTAGTGTATCATTTTCTTATACAAAGTATTTTGTTTATTTTTCACGCATAAAAATTTTCCGTTCAAGAGTTTAAATTTATTTTTAGTAATATTCTGTTATTCATAATTTGTAAATTTAATAATTTGATAATTGATTGATGATTTGTATAATGAATTGTAAATTCATATAACGAATTACCAAAGTAAAAATTTAAGAAATCAAAGAATTGTAAATTTTATTTTTCTTATTATTTAATCTTTATTTATATCATTTTGATAGTATTTTCCTTAATTCACATTGTCAACTAATCCTAGATAATGGGTACATATATTCTCATTTATTTTACTTTCTGTTTCTAAAATATTTCTAATATCATCGTTATATATTGATTTCAATTCTTTATTATAATTACAAATATTTCTTGCTAATGGTGGTAGGAGTTAATACTGTTTTTTGGAATATATTTACTTAAATCTGATCCTAAAGGTTTCAAGCTTTGAAGCGTTTAGAATTTCGCTAAACCTTGAATACTTTATGAAGATTTTAACAGTATTTTTATATGAAAATTCAACAAATAAAGTTTAAGTGAGACAGCAAATGACAATATAATTATGTAAAATTATATAATCTTATAATTTATTGCTTCTTATTTAATTTTTGGACAATGAAATTTGCACGACGGCATTAGCAGATATTTGCAATTTTCACCAGAAAGGTTATTAGAATCAGAACAGCTAAACACTCACTCAGTTTTTTTTTCATATTTAAAATACTGTTAAAATCTGAATAAAATCTTTGGCGTTTATCGAAATTCTGAACGTTTTAAAGTTTTAAACCTTAAAAATTTTGAATTATATTTTCTTTGCATTTATCCTTCATGATAGTTTATTTATAAAAGGTATAATATTACTCCGGTATTATATTATAATATATTATATTTTAATATTCATTATATTATAATAAATATTACCCCATTATTCATCTGTGGGCCTTTAGATTTAATTGAAACATTACCAATATTTATTTACTAAAGTAATAAATCCGTTACGAATGGTATTTAATACAATGGAATTATTTATTACTGCTGGTTTTTAATAGATATTTAGTCTATAAAAATACATATTTCAAACTACATATCAGCAACATTTAAAGACTCCTGACATTTGTAGAAGTGTCTTTTTGCCAAATGCAAAACCCGTATTATTTGATTGTGTGCTTATTATGAATGCAAAGAAATTGTTGCTAAAGAAATTGTTTAGCATCCATGCTTAATTATTACTTGGTTGTAAGCAGATATGTGTGTTATGACTAAGTATAAAGAAGGTATGAAAGTGCGGAAGTTGGAAAAAGGTTTATTCAATAAAATTGGTTTAAAAGCAAACATTTTTGCGTTGCTCTAGTCAACAACCAGCCAAATGCGATTAAAACTTAAAAAGCTACAAGTACTTTTTCTTAAAAAGAAGTTGAGATTCGCCATCGTCCTAGTGATTACGGTAATACTGTTTTTGAGTGAATTCATAATTAGCATTGTGAGCAAATCAGTTGCACTATCAGCCGATGCTGGTTTTATGATCGCTGATATTATAGCTACGACTATCGCATTGTTAGTCGTAATAAGATCAAGGAAGCCAACGTTGCGATCAACTTTTGGATATGTACGTGCTGAGATCATAGCTACGTTACTAAATTCAGTTCTCCTTTCGGCCTTATGCTTTGAAATGATAAAACAATCAATTTCACGCATTCTTAAACCTGATAAATTAAAACATATCAATATGATTATCAGTGTGTCGTCAATTGGATTAATTATCAATATTATAAATATATTCATAATTAAGTATTTACCTATGTTTATTACGACTAATGTCAATAGCTCGACTTTTAGCCGTGCAGTTGACATTAAAAAGGAGGAATCAACTAATGGCATGTATGAAAGTCATTGTTCAAGTTCGTCATCTATCCATTCGATATGCGATAATGAATCAAAAGTAGAAGCAAACTCCGATACTTTGAGCCTAAATGGTGGTGAGAATAAAGCATTGAGAAATAAAATAAGCGAACATAGGAAATCATATGGTTTGATAATTAATTTTGCTGCAGATCTATTGGGATCACTGACAACGTTAATTTCAGCACTAATCTCGAAATACTATGGAGATCGATCTTGGACTGTGTATATAGACCCATCCCTTACAATTTGTATCTCGTTAATGGTGATTGTATCTGGAATATGTGCGATAAGGAAATCGGCATTTCTGCTTATGGAAGTGGTACCCAAACAAATTTGCATTAAAACGATTATAGATGACATCATGACTAATATACCACAGATTGAACAAATACATGACATTCATATATGGCAACTAGTTAATAAACGTATGCTGGCTACAATGCACGTTATAGTCAAAAGCATATCGGATGAAGCGGACTACATGAATATTTTGTCCACACTAAGTAAACTTATATCAACTTAGCTCGGAGGTGCCAAACTTATAATGCTTTATCAATTCATTATTAATGCACTATCAATATAATGCATATATACATTTGTATCTCAAACAATCAAATTGCATTCGCAATTTGCTGTGTAAATTATGCATCAATAAAGATGACGAATTTGGGTCGGAGATAGAACGCGGTTTACTAAACGCATGTAGTCATAATTTTCTACACTGATTACGCTCATGCATGAAGATAAAGCCCATGCATGTCTGTGTAACACGCACTCGTGAATTTAGTTTTAAATAATTACGGTATATTAAGGTATTTGACATGCTGCTATGTCGGGCCGTGGAATAAGGGTCGAAACCTGATAGTATAGCAGTTCCGCCTGATGACATTTAATCCTTATTCTGATACATCGTCTTGTTTATTAGTCATTCATAAAAATTGACTTTTTAAATTTCAATTTTAAATTGAAATCTAATTTATAGTTTATTGTTATTTAAGTCAATTGTTATTTATATAATAAATACTTATAGAAGATTTTATACAGTATAAAATCAATTTAAATATCAAATTAAAATTTTAAATTTAAAATAAAAGTTCATTTTCATGAATTGACTACAGTGGGTTTCTTTTTATTAATTGATTAACAAATAATATAGGATATATTAAGAATAGGGATTAGATGTCATCAGGAGGAACTGCTATGCTATCAGGTGTCGGCCACTATTTCTCGACACAACACAGCAGCGTGACCAAATACACGAGAATGACGTATTTCTTTGATTTAATTATCTAATATCTTATTCAAATAACCACTGACTAATAATTGTGATTATTATTAAATTTATAATTTATAATTGTATTTAAATAATTATAAATAATAAATAATTATATAATATTTTATAACGATTAAAACGCGTAATTCCATGTACCCATTAGGATTGAATGACGTGGTACAAGGAATTGGCAGAAGTAGTATAATACATAATAAGCAACTATATTATAATAATCAGATTAACGCAAGCAAAGAAGTCATGGCGATAAAAGAAATAAGAAAAATAAACTTAAAAATATTAAAAAAGATAATATAATTATGACTTAAAAGTTACATGTACTCAACCATATTGGAAAAATACGTAAGTACTAATGATTTCAATTTTAGATCTTTTAAATGTAACAGAAAAAATTGTATAGTTTGTGATGTTATAAATAATAATAATTGTATCGTAAGTAATACGACAAACAAATGTTTTTCATTAAATATTAATAATAATTGTAACTGCAATACCGCAGGTGTAGTGTATCTTATACAATGTACATGTGGATTGCAATATATAGGAAAAACATATCAAATGTTAAAAACTAGGTTTAGGCAACACATATATAATATACAGCATAATAGTCAAACTATATTTCATAAACATATGAGATTAATAGGACATGATATTAAAAACTGTAAATTATTTATTTTAGAACATATTATCGAAGAAAACATTTCAATATTAAATCAAAAACTATTAGAAAAATAAGATTTTTGGATTAAAACGCTTAATTCCATGTACCCATTAGGATTGAATGATGTGGTACAATTGGCAGAAGTATTATAGTAAATAATAAAGAACTATATTATAATAATCAGTTTAAGTACAAGCCAAGAAATCATGGCGATAAAAGGGATAAGAAAAATAGACCTAGACGTATTAAAAAGATATGTTTATAAATGAAAAATTAGAAATATTAAAATAACTTTTAAGAGATAATAAGTCTGAAAGATCTTTATGTAAATATAAGAAGTTTTTCTAAAGATATCATTTGTTCAATAAATCAAAGATTAATTAACGATTATGATAGGTTGAGTTGTATAATAGACAGTTATCGTAATACAAAATACTATAATCGTACAATAAATGATAATAATAACAATAGAAAATATACACTGGCCATAGAATTCTATGACGAATAACTATAACGTATATCTAACAAAAATTAAACCATCAAGTAAATATAAATATATGGATAAAATTGAAATATTAGAATCCTTAAATATTTTAATATATCAAAATTATTTAAAAGTAGGGACATCTATATTTAGACAAATAAAAGGTGTTTAATGGGAGGTAATAACAGCCCAATTATTGCTGACTTATTTTTAAGTTTTATAAATTATAAATTTGTTTATAACTGTTTAAAAATTAAATCCAAATTATATAAAGATATGAAATATATGTTTGGATGCATTGATGATATATGTGTATTTAATTCATATAATTTTTAAAGTGACTGTTTATAAGTTATATCTAGAACATTATTTATCGTATCTAATAGACAGTTGTCCAAATGTAAAGCGAGATTTCTGAAACAGAATCCATGCTTTTGGAAATGAAGCATGCCTTTAACCCTGAGGAGATTTAGGTTACGCTTATTTACTGATTCATTGAATCAGTAAATATTCATTGAATCAGTAAATTCGTCTCATAATCATTCTTCAGTTTAGATAGTTGTCTCAGTTTTGAAAGCTTCCGAGAATGAAACAAAAAAGGCTTTGCGCAATCAGCCATTTTTGTTTCATTCGCAAAAGTTTTCAAATCTAAAATTTAAGAAAATTTTAATTCATTTTTGTAAATGTTGGATGTTTCTGTATAATATGATAACTAATATCAAAATATTATATTTAATATACCATATTATATTAATATTTCTGGTTGTGGCACAATATTAATATCATAATAAATAATAATATAAATTATATTATTAAATTATTATTATACATTATAAATAATACATAATTATATAAGGTTTTATATAATTTATTTTTATAAAACGATAGAATTTATTATTAAAATTTAAAATAAAAGTCAATTTTTATGAATTGAGCAATAAATAATATACAATGTATTCGAATAAAGGATTATAGATCATTAAGAGGAACTGCTATGCTATCAGGTTTCGTACCCTATTCCACTATCCAACATAGCATGGGGTATTCATGCTAAATACGTATTTTCTTTGATGAAATTTGATTATTAATAAATTTAATTATTAATAATTTACAATTTTTAATAAAAATATTTCTTTAAATAAATAAATTATTTATTTATAAAGTTTTATATCTACGGGTAAACGCGTTTAATCGTTTTAACATGTTAATACGAGCATTTACAAGTTTGGCACTTTCTGTTTTTATGGAATCTACCTCAGCACTATCCAAATAGAGGTCAAATTATTAGATCCATATAATTCTGGATCTAAATTAGCAATACATGACAGGACAATTAAGTCAAATAGCTGCTGTTTAACACAGTCCATTTCGACGCGATCCTCATCTGGTAGTATTAGTAGAGTGCTCAATCAATTTGCAACGAATCGACAACAGCATAGTGCAAGTCAAAATATGTCAATCGTCGTTGAACCTTGTGTATAACTTATAGCATTCGTTATTTTTTAATAACAATATTTGTTTATTTATTATTAAATAATTTATAAATTTTCTAATGGTCTGCAAATCAATTAATACTAGATGCAATACGGATAAAACGTTAACAAATTATTGAAAATAAAACTATCCACATTACAATATTCAGTTAAAAATTAAAAACTCAAATAAATTTTATTTTTACAAACTTGTAACATACATATAAGCGTATATATTTGATTCTATTGCTAAATCATTGCTATTCCATTACTAAAGATAAGTACGACAAGACACGGTTTGCCAAATGGCCACTCTGAAATTAACGATCTAAAATTGACGATCCGTAATTAACGATTTAAAATTGACGATGTAAAATGGGCGATTTGAAATAAACGATCTGAATGAAATTGACGATATGAAATTGACGATCAAAATTGAAGATCTGAAATTGACGATGAGAAATTGGCAATCTGAATGACGATCTGAAATTAATGATTTGAAATTGGCGATCTGAAATTGAAGATGCGAAATTGACGATATGAAGTTAAAGATGTGAAATTGACGATCTGAAATTAACGATCTGAATGAAATTGACGATCTGAAATTAACGATATGGAATTTACGATCTGAATGAAATTGACGACATGTAATTAACGATATGAAATTGACGATTTAAAATTGTCGACCTGAAATTGAAGATGTGAAATTGACGATCTGAAATTAACGATCTGGAATTGACGATCTGAATGAAATTGACGATCTGAAATTAACGATCTGGAATTGACGATCTGAATGAAATTGAAGATCTGTAATTAACGATCTGAAATTGACGATTAGAAATTGACGATCTGTAATTAAAGATCTGAAATTGACGATTTAAAATTGTCGACCTGAAATTGAACTCTAACTTGCGCAACTATCCTGACCTACCATACACATCCGCATACAACTCCGCCTTATCGTAACTTATCGTCTCATCGCTGACGGATCCCCATCGTTCATCAACCTCCCTTTCTTAGACGACACTCGTCCCACCTCTCTCTATCACTGCGTTCCCGTAATTTCCTCTTACTCCACGTTCCCAATTACTCTAACAACTACGGTCTCCGATCCTTCCTCGTCGCAGCCCCACTCGCCTGGAATCAGCTCTCACTCGACGTCCGCCGCGCTCCATCCTTTATCACATTCAAACACCTCCTCCGTTCACACCTTCTCGACACATGATTTACATTTTTGTTTTGTTGTGGTCATGTAAGCGTGCGCTGGCACGCATTTGCCACGCAAAAATATTTTTTTAATGTTGAGGTGAGAGGGAATTATTCACGTGATTTTATACTTTGCATGATTGAGTGATAGGAGAAGCGAAGGAAGGTATGGGGAAACGGATAAGAGGCAAACGGATGAAGTTAACGCAAGATCATCAATTTGTGAGGAGGGTAGATAAGAGTAGAGGAGAATGTCATCAGCATATTGCATAACATGAAAGTTGTGTTCTGTTATTGTAGAGAGACCATCGAGAAGGGAGAAACGAACAAGACCTAGTACTCAGCCTTGAGGAACACCGTGTGCGAGAGAAGACGGTTAAGAGACAGAAAAAGCTGAATGAACATTAAAACAATGGTTAGAAAAATAAGAGAAACACTAGGCTACAGTGCAGTTAGAGAATCAATAGTCATGACGGAGCCGATAGAGAAGAATATAATAATCGACGATGTCGAATTCAGATAAAGGTCAAGAGAGATTATGATGCTACAAAGTTTTTACTCTCGTGATTGTAGAAGATCACCAAAGACTTTGTGCACTCTAGTTTTGTGGAATGATTAGAACGGAAAGCATACTGAAACGGGGATATAAATTTCACGATAGAAGATATTTATTAACCTGATTTAGCACAAGACGTTCGAAGAGTTTTGATAAGGTTGAGAGAAGATATATATGACGATTTGCTGACGAAAGTGAACTGTCGAGATAGTGTGTTTTTAGAAGTGGACGGACGATGGCTGAAGTAAATTGAGATTATGGTTGGAAAGTATGTTTACAAGTTTCATGGAATCTGAATCGGAAGGGCGGTCTAAGCGAATATTGAAATCACCGAGTACAAACAGTGGAAGTGCTGAAAGTGAACAATAAGAAAGATCAGCTAGTTTATCGAAGAACTTAGATGAAGGATGGGAAGATCTAGGACGATTTATGATAGCAAGTTTAAGTGGAAAAACGAGACTATCTACAGAAATATTTAGATGCTACAGAACAATTAATTTTAATAAGAGACGAATGAGCGATGGCAAAGGCTATGATCTTACCGTAATTCGACGTGGATGTTGATAACATTAGAAGAGCGGACAGAATCAACGAGAGAAACTCTTGTTGAAGTAGACGATGGATAGAGAGATCATCACAACTTGTATGCCAAAATTCACTTATACAGCAAATGTTAAGCGATTGTTGGGCAATTGTGTTGAGAAGAAGGTCAGCTTTGTTTTAAAAAAGTATTTATTTTAACGTGGCAAATGCGTGCCAGCGCACGCTTACATGACCACAACAAAACAAAAATGTAAATCATGTGTCGAGAAAGGTGTGAACGGAGGAGGTGTTTGTATGTGATAAAAGAGGGAGCGCGGCGGACGTCGAGAGCGAGTTGATTCCAGGCGAGTGAGGCGGCGACGAGGAAGGATCGGAGACCGTAGTTGTTGGAGTAATTGAGAACAAGGAGTAAGAAGGTATAAGGGAAGCGCAGCGATAGCGAGGTGGGGCGAGTATCGTCTAAGAAAGGAAGCTTGATGAACGATGGGGAGCCGACAGCGATGAGACGAAAAGTAACGAGAAGAAGGCAAAGTTTGATGCGGATGTGGATGGTGGGCCAGGAGAGTTGGGCAAAATATGTGGATGTGTGGTCGAAGCGACGGAGACGAAAGAGCACTCGAACGGCGGTGTTGATTATTCGTTGTAGGGGTAGGATGATGGATTTTGGAGAATTGGCGAAAAGGCTAAGGCAGTAATCGATTTTAGGAAAAAGAAGCGATGAAAGAAGAGACATACAAGAACGGAAGTCGATAAGGGGGCGGATACGGCGGATGTTACAGATAATTAAGTTAGATTAGCGGACCTTGTCACGGACGAAGGGTTTTAGGGAAAGGTGGTCATCGAAATGGAAGCCTAATAAAGTGAGATTGTGAACTATGGGGATGATCGATGAGGAAAATATACAGTGGGGGAGATATGTTTGGTTTACGGGGGATGATCCACTTGTTTTTGGACTTTTCGGGGTTTAGAACGAGATGGAGATTGGAGAGACGTTTGTAGATATAAGAAAGACAGTTGGAGGCAGAAATGCCGATATCGTGTATGCGATGTGAGGGTGCATGATCATAGATTAGAATGTCATCGGCGTATTGCATGACGTTAAAGGAGTAAGGTTTGATAAACGGATAGAGATCACCAAGCAGAAGAGAGAAAAGCAGGGGACCTAGGACTGAACCTTGTGGGACCCAGCAAAAAATAGGGATGGGAGGGGAGGATGATGAATTAGAACAGACGCGAAAGGAACGGTCGGATAGATATGAGGCGAACCATGCTACGGAGGAGGACGAAAAACCGTAATCATAAGAAAGGCGAGAAAGGAGGACAGAGTGGTCGACAATGTCGAATGCGGAGGAGAGGTCGAGGGAGATGAGAACACTATATAGAGCCTTGTCTCGAGAAATGAGTAAGTCGTTGTACACTTTTATGCATGCGATTTCTGTCGAGTGATTAGAGCGGAAAGCGGATTGAAAAAGAGGGTACAGATTGGATGAGGAGAGATAAGCGTTGATTTGTATTAAGATGAGGCGTTCTAAGAGCTTTGAAAGAGTAGGGAGTAGTGAAATGGGGCGATAGCTAGAAGGAAGGGATGGGTCGAGCGATTGTTTTTTAAGGAGGGGACGAACGATTGCGGATTTCCAGTGTGAAGGGAAGATACGACTGCGGATGGACGAGTTAAACAAGGTTGTGAGAAATGGGGATATCGATGAGCATATAGATTTTAATATGTGGGTAGGCAGGGGATCGGCAGGTGAGGTTTTGTTGGGCAAGGACATGAGGACAGATGATACTTCTGTAGGTGATACAGGGAGAAGATGAAAGAGTTCCGGGAAGGATGAGAGTAGACTGGGCAGAGTGGGATAGGATGGAGACCGGGGTGTGAGAGAGCAGCGTGGATACTTTAGTCTGGAGAAATGACGAATAATCATTAGCATTGATGTTGCACGGCGTAGAGGAACGAGCCAGGATTGAGTTAAAAGTATGCCAGAGAGTCTTAGAGTTGAATGAAGTGATGATTTTATGCTGCCAGAAGGAGTTGCATTTGGTACGTAGTAGGTTGAGATGAGACCGGCGAAGAGCAAGATAGGAATCACGGAAAGACGGAGTGATCGAGCGGAAATCATGTCTGAGAGAGCGGTGATAGACTCGAAAAGCATGGTGGAGTCGACGCTTTGAGAGTAGGCATTGGATGTCAAACCATGGGTCACGGTGCAAGCGACGGTGTGGGTGAGACTTGAAGGGCAGGAGAATATCGAGAGTGGATGTGAGTTCAGAGTCAAAAAGAAAGGCGAGATCGTGAGGAAATGAATATGTTATTGTGGGTAATGATAGAGACGATTTGAGTAAGGCAGAGCGGAGAAGGAAGAGGTCAAGATTTCTCCAAGGGCGACGTAGGATTGTAGGTGTGTGAGGAGGGGTGTGGTTGCGAGCGAGATCAAGGGTGATAAGAAAGTGATCGGATAGACCAGGATCAGAGATGGACAGTGAGGTGTAGGCAACAAAATGATCGGGGACAGCGATGATGTCGAGTGTCCCACCAAGTACATGTGTGGGGGCAGTGGAGATTAGTTTGTAATTGTAGTTGGATAGAATGTTAATGAACCGGATGGAGTCCGTGGAAGAGGGGCGGTCTAGGCGGATATTGAAGTCACCTAGAACGAGTGATGGATTGAGGACAAAGAACAATGAGAAAGGAGGCCAGCGAGTTTGGTAAAAAATAAGGCTGTTGGAGCTGATGAACCAGGACGGTATACAATGGCGAGATCTAGAGTGATCGGGTTAGAATAACGACAAGTGAGCAATTCAAAAGAGCAAGGACTGAAAGGGGGATTGATTTTGCGAAGAGACGCGGGGTGACGCGCGAATGCGACGATGCCGCCATGATTAGAGTATTTAGAAGGGCATGAGCTGAGGGCGGGCGGATTCGACTAGGAAGCAACCGGCAGAGAGCAGACGGCGAATGGAAAGGTCGTCGGAATCTGAGTGCCAGGATTCGGTGAGGCATAAGATATCGATGGATTGCTTGGTGAATAAATTGAGGATGAGATTGGATTTATTGAGAATAGATCTAGTGTTGAGGAGACCGAGGCGGAAACCGTGTGCTGTGGCGATAGAGTCTAGTGGAGAAGACACATAGGAGAGATGGAGCGCCATCGAATTTTTGGACGGGTGTGGACAACTTGAAAATTTCCGTCCATGTTTCGGATGGAGAGTGATGCTTCACCGTTTTACTCGCGACGGCGTTTTTCGATGCGGGCTGAAGAGATTTGAGCGATTTCAGAAGGGGCGCGATCGGGGAAAATTTGAGTGGTTGAAGATGACATGAGTTTGAATCGTTGAGAGAGGACAGAAGACGCGTGAGAGCGATGCTTGAAAAAAATTTAGGAGAGGGGGCTGGGAACGATAAGATTGAGAAGATTTGTTTAGACGGATGAATGCGATAGGAGAAATGTCCTTGAAAAAGGATGGTTTATCCGCAGGAACAATAGACGAGAGGATGGATCTAAAGGCGGAAACATCGTGGTCCAGACGTGCTTGTTGAGATAAGTAGTTAGAAGGCGTGATATAAGTGACATTGACGCAACGATTGCGAGAAGCAAAGCGCTTCCGTAAAGGAGGACAACTGACGTGAGTAGGTGATATCACGATAGAAGAGCTGGCAGTTGATGATTTGGAGGGATTTAGTTTGACGGCCAAATTTGATGATTTGGTCGTCAAAATGTTGATGATTTGGTTTGAATATTTTGGATAAAAAGGGTGGTTGATGAGATCAATGCGATACGAGCGATAATCAAAATTGCCTAGAGAAGGATGCAAGAAGTAGAAACTGGTCGCCATCGAATTTCCGGACGATTTGAACAGCACGAAAATTTCTATTTCCATTTATTATTGTAAGAGAAGATTCTCCTTTAATTTCACGAAGACTTTTTTATTTGCGAGCAAAGGAAAACTGAATGATTTCAGACGGGACCTATCAGGAACGATGCAACAAGTAGATTATGAGAAGAGTTTAAAACGCCGACAGAGGATCGACGTTGCTTGAGTATGATCACTGAGAACCCCCTTTAAGAGTGGATAACGAGCTGAGTTGGGAGTATTAACGCTTGATGTAAGGCGATGTATAGAAATTGGAGAGATGCCATTGAAGAGAGATGGATTATCAGCAGGTAAGATTATCGAAAGGAGAGATCGAAACGCAGAGAATCGGCATCATGACGACATTGAGCGAAATAGGAGTCGGAGACCTCGACATTCGATACAATAGTGTACCTATCACGTGATTGGAATCATTATCGTTGGGAATTTGTAGAATTGACCAATATAGGTTTGAATATTCTGGTTGCATACGAAGGAAGAGTATGAGAAGGAAGAGTATGAGATGAAGGATGGGAGAGAGAATAGTTAGAATAGACGCGAATTGTACGGTTTGACAGATATGAAGAAAACCATGACACAGTGGGTAAAGAGAAGCCATAATCATGACGAAGGCGATGTAGAAGAATCGAGTGATCGACGATGTCAAAAGCAGACGATAGATCAAGAGAAACTATGACACTACATAATTTATGAAGCGGCTTGGAAGGGAGGAAACAAGTTAGAGGAAAAGAGATATGTATTAACTTGCTTGAGAACGAGACGCTCAAGGAGTTTAGAGAGCCATATATGAGAGTCATACAAGGAAAATCGATCAATCTACGAGTTTGACAGAGGTTGCGTATAATCAAGGTAGATGAGCGTACTATATCTCTAACGAAAGGTTAAAATGAAAGTCGGTTGTCAAAATGGAAGCCTAAGAAAACGAGATTGTCAACAATAGCAAGAATTGTAAAATTTTATGATACGGAGTGAATTGTTAATTAGTGAACGTGTAAGCGTGCAGCTGGCACGCATTTCCCACTTTAAATATATTTTTATTCTTATATTTTGATTATTAAAATTGAATGTTTCTTAAATGATGCAAATCGAACAATAATATTTCAGTATGTACTTCACTACTCTATTATCGTATGTTTGGATAAAACATCGATATGTTCAATGAAAATTTTGAGAAATAATTTAGTTAAAAATTAGTTTTCATGACAAATATTAGTCGTAAAGATATAAAATGCATATGATGGCACTTAAACAAATTATTTTAAAAAATTCTTTCAATACCGATTACTTATGGTAATTACTTACTTATAATACGATTACTTACTTATAATACCGATTACTTCTGGTGAAGTTTTGTTCATTCATCTAACCTTCTGGTGAAGGTTAGATGAATGAACATTATAGATAAATGATTTGTGACGATTAAGTCACATTTACATTTAGTGTAAAAATTTAGTGTATAAATTTTAAATATCAATGTATCGAAGGTTTAAGAAAAGCTCTTCATTGAAAAATAACAACTTCAATTTTACACTAAAAGTGTCATCAGAAGTTGTAGTCCCAGGACCTCATTATAAAGTTTATCCTACATTTAACGAAAATGTCAATCTCAGTGACCGACTTTGTTTCACTGATTTGAACAAGGATTAGATAATGCAATCTAAACAAAGATTTGAACATTTGATTTGAACAAGGATTAGAAACACTTTATGTACTGATTTAAAATTATCTTTATTAACTAACTTTAAATTTGTATTATTATTAAAAAATATCTCGATAAGAAACAACGAAACTTTAGCATTTCTATCATTTGCTATTATTTCGTGAACACTTTTTGATTCGACGTGTAACATATGAATCAGATCAGCTAAGTATACGTATTTTATATTATTTATATATAAAAAATAATGTTAAATAAAATTCGAATAATTTAGTTCGAATAAATAATTATAAATAATTAATTGTTTAAAAATTGTTTAATAATTGTTTAATTAATTGTAATGATCGAAAGCTACTTTTTATAATTTATATATAATTTATAATTATTTATCTTTATTTTTAATTTATATGGTAGTAAGTACTTATACTCAGTTATCTGATTTTATTTATTAATATTGAATAAGTCTGTACAAAAGCTATCTAGGTAAAAAATCCTTTAATGGGAAATAATCTTCACAATTTTAAATTAAAATTATATCAAATATATTCTAATTCTCGGGTCCATTCTAGTTCTGAAGATATATTTCAGCATTGACAATTAATAGCTGGTCGCCTTGGTCAAGAAAGCTGGTTCGTCGAGGCCAAACTACCAGCTGTACTATTTTTAAAACGAACAGATTTTTATGAAAGCAGAGACTTCAAGTAAGGGTTGTGTTCCAAAATATCACTTTCCCAAATCATCAATTTTCTACCTTAATCCACTTTCCTTGCTTTCCTGTGTTCCCTCTTTCCCGTCGTTTCATAATTCTATCTTTATCCAATTAAATTAAACGTTTAGAATATTATAGATATTATGTGATTGTCATTATAATAACTTTATATTTAAATATAATTTTATATCTAAATATTTTTATATATTTTTATTGAATATAGTAAATTTATATGTATATAATGGTAAAATGTTTTTAAGGAACAAAGCTTGGATTTTTTGGACACGGCAGTAGTTAAATTGTTGGATTGACAAGTCTTGTCTACGTTATCTTCTAAGTAATTATGTTGAAATGGTTGAGAGCGAACATGTTGGAAAGAGTAATTTCTTGATGGAAATGTGATAAAATCGTAAATTTGTGTCATAAATGGGTTATACAACCGTTCATCAACCTTCCTTTCTTAGATGACACTCGACCCACCTCGCTATCACTTTCCCAAATCGTAAATTTGTGTCATAAATGGATTATACAACCGTTCATCAACCTTCCTTTCTTAGACGACACTCGACCTACCTCGCTATCGCTGCGTTTTCGTCATCCTCTCTTACTCCACGTTCATAATTACTCCAACTATGGCCTCCAATCATTCCTCGTTGCCGCCTCACTCGCCTGGAATCAACTTCCTCTCGACGTCCGCCGCGCTCCCATTTTTATCACATTCAAACACCTCCTCCATTCACACCTTCTCGACACATGATTTACATTTTTGTTTTGTTGTGGTCATGTAAGCGTGGGCCGGCACGCATTTGCCACGCTAAAATAAATCATTTTTATACATTTACTTGTTCATAAGAAGAGCATTATCCATGTTTTTAAAGGAATGATCATATACCTGTGTAGTTTATCTTTAATGGAGCTTATGTTTTTGTTGTTAAACCTCTTATCTTACTAACGAATGTCTATATAATCGATATTCTGCTAGAAATTTTAAAAATTTACAGTAGCTTGATTAAATTGAAGTTGATATATTCGCATTTGGCGACTGATTCTTAAAGTTTGTATATTTCTTCGCTATCTCCTAGATTTTGGACGATATAAAAACTGTTCCACCTTAGAAAACCTTAAAGACACAACTAAGTAAAGTTGTGTCTCACCATTTTACTAAGTTTGTCTAGTAACAAAATTTTCTAACTTACTTTCTAATGATAAGAAACTCTCCAGTATCGTAATTTATCTTTACCTTCTGCGCTTGATGTTGTTGTCATTCCATCCTCCTTCACAGCCTTTGACCACAATTGTGCCTTTTCTTCTGCTATTGTTTCCTGGTTATTTTATATCTCTGGACGATCTTTCCGTGTCTATTTCAATGCGCCTTTCTTTACCCATTTAGCTCTTCTGTTAAGTTCATCAAGCTTTTATTCTCGGGCATATTCTTTATCTCTATTATCCTTTGCGATCTCTTCATAACTTCTGCATCATACAATATGCTGATGATATTCTCCTTTATTCTCATTCTCATGCTCATCTTATCGTTAATCTCTTGGTCTCTTCGAGAATTGTCTTTCCATCTCGAAGTATCTTTGCTAGCTTCTTTGTATCTTATCCCATTCAAAATCTAGCATCTTATGGTTTATTCCTTTTTTCCTTTATGTCTCTCCTCCCTCGTTATTTCTTAATTTGACCTTCTTCCTATTGTTGAAAATCTGTTTTCTTGAGAATTTACTTTGACAACTGTCTTTCTCTCGATCCATTTGTTCGAAACAAAACCCGATTTTTCAATCTCCTACTTTGCGATTTTCGTCGTGTCAAGAGCTTGTTTGATTTTAACTAATGTTACTCTTATCTTCCATCTATTGTTTCCTAAGATCGACTATTGCATGTCTTTTGCTTTCTCCTATAAATTCTCTCGTTTTCCTCTCCAGTACGTTATGAATTCGTCCGTGCGTATTTTTTCGCCTCATCCGTGTTGATCACATTTCCTTTTAACTATCTAAACTAAACTAGCTAACTATGAAAAACCGCATTATATTCCGTATCTATTGTATCACTTTTCGACTATTTTCTTCAAACTAACCTTATCCGCATCTTCCTATACTTCCAGAATCTCGCATCACCTCCATAAATCTTCGTCCATGTTACTCTCATCTCCATGTTCCGTCATTTTTCTCAAACTGTGGTTGCCGTTCTCTTTTTATTGTATCTCCTCTTCTCTGAAAAAAAAACCTTTCGCCATTCGCTCAACAGCCCTTTTCCCATCTTCCAAAGGCATTATCCGCCCTTGTTTGTCACTTAATAATTGATTCAATTATTAAAACTCTTTTAAACTCTCCCACTTTCCTACAATCAACATCGACCTATTGATATTACTCATACTTTATAATCTTTTATAACAACAAACCAGGTTTAATATATGTTGAGCCAGGTTAACATCTATCTCTCTTCGTCAAAACTCTATTCTTTTTTCAATCTGCTTTTCGATATCTTGGCTGTACCAAAATTTTCTGACTTACTTCCCACATATCAACCTATTGATTTACTTCTCACACATCAACCTATTGATTTACTTCTCACACATCAACATCAACCTAGTGATCATATTTTTTTGTTTGTTTTCATTTTTTTGTAAAACTGTAAATTTGTAATTTAGTAGATTTAGTGTATATGTTCAATATATCCACTTTAATAAACCCGTCTATAAGTAACAATTGATTTTGGCGTACAAAACAATTGGTATTTATGTATAACCTGCAGTACGTCAAAACTTTTGATTTATATAAGCAAAATAAAATCACATTTTCATTAAATAAATTTGTTGAACGTATCAATGCGATTACTTGCGTACTTCCGTTTTAATTTTGAGAACTAGGTGAGCTCTGAAAAACGGCCCAGCATCTCTAATTGAATTAGAAAACCCAAGTACGCCTTTGGGGTACTTGGGCTATCTCGTGATTAGTCTTATTCTCTATAGGGCGTCCCCCAGAGCAAAGACTAAGGTTTTTCAAGCTCCTCATCTCGAGATTACCTACTATAGACTGCCTCGACAGGACTCTTAGGGGGTGAGAGACCCTGTATGGTTCAGTCCGAAGGCAGCGCGCTGGTGCTGCCTGGGACGTAGACCCCTCAGGATTTGAGGTCATGAAAATGCCAAGTTTCAAGAAGTTATGTTTGACAAATAGTAAAGGTGACAATTTATCCTAGATCTAGTTTTTGTTTATTATTTATCTAACGTTGTATTTTTTTAATAAAATTTTTATTTATGTTTTAATTTAACGAAAGAATAATGTAAGAATTTATTTTCGTCGAATTTCATTTAAAAACTCTATCGACGTTCAACGATTAGGCAGAAATTAATTGCAACGAAATAAATTACTAGATAATGACAGAATGTTCTCCATAATGTAGGTCTAACTATAGCTTATCTCAACTATCGGTTGAAGAAAGCTGATAGCGTTTAAAATTATTGTCGGGCTCACTGTTCCCTAGCAATTATACTTTTTCATCTCAAAATTCGTCTAACTGCAAGAGTTATCTGCTAGTTCATGGAAAAGCCTCTTGAATATTGTTCTCTACGAGAGGGCAAACAACGACATGTGGATTTGCACACACGCCCTCCTCGAAGATAGCAAGGATATGAATCAATTCTTTATTTAATATGGCATTTTCCATAATGAATGAATTGTTGATCTTTTGTAGCTATCATTCTAAGCGATATCTGAATTATCACACCAAGATCACGCACTGTAGAAGTTAGGGATATAAAACTTGAGGACATACGAGGAAGAATCGTTTTAATATCTTGCATGCATATAAAGTCATTACTTAAAATTTCGTAGAACTTCGCCGGTATGTTGGCAAATTAAATTCATAGAATATTCTACGTTCTCTGTTATCACCACATACATATCATTACTATGACATTTTTAATCAAGTCGATATGCATTTTAAAAAATCAGTTCTTAAATATCAAGTAATGATATAGTATTAATGTAATGTGTAATGTCGAAATTATGACGTGCTATTTACCGATCGGCAATAAAGTAATAATAATTATTAATTAATAATAATTTTCAAAGTTAATAATAATTTGTTGAAATCTCGAACGCACGGCGATCATAATCAATAACGAATATTTTCTTGAAATTTTTTGATGACTGCAATTTGATTCAATCCTATAAGCTAACAGCAGTGCGCTACATTTTAGTATTGGTGGACATCATCAGCTACTGATCCAATACCTACATATCACGTTTCGGTCCTTTTAATGTTGGATGACGATCACTCGACTCGTCTGCTTTTATTGGCATTTAGGTTTAATAAAAGACTTTCGTCTCTCATTTTGGAAATTTAATTGAAATCATCTCTCATTTCAAATTAAATCAGCGTTGGTAGGAGAAGATTCTACGTACAATTTGAAAACCTACCTTTTTTGAAATTAATTACTATTATCAAACTAGTCATCTATAGTTTGCCTATTTTAAGTTAATTTAATTGTGCATATTTCTTAATTAATTTATAGGTTTCCAGAATTTTCTATTGGTTTTACAAATTATTTACAGGCTTTTAGAACGATTCATAGGTTTCCATAATAATTTACAGGTTTCCATAATAATTTACAGGTTTCCATAATAATTTACAGGTTTCCATAATAATTTACAGGTTTCCAGAATGATTTACAGGTTTCCATAATAATTTACAGTTTTCCAGAATAATTTACAGTTTTCCAGAATGATTTACAGGTTTCCAGAATGATTTATAGATGTCTTGTCAAAACGAGTTTAAGCCTTTTACTGTTTAATTTTTCTTTTGTGATATTTCACTTGAACAAATATGAGATCACATATATTTACAATTTGTTTTTGTTTAAGAAAAACAAAATTCCATTGATATTAAGGCTGAATGTGAAGCCCTTTTCAGAGATTGATATACTCTCCATTTTTTAATTTGAGGATTATATAAAATTATATAATTTTATATAATAAATAATATTATATAATATAAATATATATATATTATTATATAAAATATTTTATGTAATAAAATATATTATTACATTATATATTATTATGTAATAATATATTATTACATTATAATATTTTTAAATTAATATATTAAAAATAAATGCATAAAAAATTAATATACTAAAATATATTACAATATCTTACTTTATTAGTTAAAAATTATACAATTTCAGTCTGAGAGTAATCATTCAGGGCACAATGTACCAAATCATTGAAAATAATTTTGAATTTTATCTTTTACATTTACGATCTTAAAAAGTTTCTGGTTTGACATTTTACTGCTTATAATATAAATTATATTCAAATAACTGTTTCTATGTATCATACATTTAAAATTATCGATTGTTTTATTTAAAAAAATAAGTAAAGTAATAGTCCTGATCTCTCATTTTTAAATAAGGCGATGAATTTGAATTACTAAATTGTTTTAATTTTACTGGTAGTTTCTTATTGTAACTTTGCTACAATTCTGTAATGTATTCGTATTGTATTCGCATGTTCAATAATCGATATTTAGATGGTACTTTTTCAAATGATGGAAAATATCCATTACACGTTGCAAATTGCTGGCGTTGTTCTGTTCACATCTATTTTGGCTGAAGGTAAACGCTGATGTTAGCGGAATAATTTTTAAGTAATTTAAAATCTTTGTTTGATAAAATACTGATTTCATTACAGATAATGAGAACATGCATTTGCTTTTATTTTTAATACTGACCGAACGAACGATTTGTAAGCGATCAAGGTTTAGCTTACCAATTAATCAAGTTATTTCTATAACATTTACACGTTGACTATTTGAGTTTTTCATCGAGTAACATTTAGGATCTTAAAAAGTTTCTGCTTTGACATTTTACTGCTTATATAAATAATATTCAAATAACTAAGGTTTCTATGTATCGTACATTTGAAATTATCGATTGTTTTATTTAAAAACATTTACGCTTTGACTATTTGAGTTTTTCATCGAGTAAAAACATCTTCACAACCATCTTTGTTTAAGATGTTTTCAAAGATGGCATAAATTTTTAATTTAAAATTTATTTTTAAATTTATTTTGTGTATTTTATTGTTTGCAAATGAATTATCATGCACTTTTAACAAACAGTATATTTCACATCAAATGACGGAGCATTTCCTTCAAGCTCTGCGTTTATGATTTCACTAAGCATTATAGCATTCTGGTATGGACAATCTGTATCTTAGTTTACCCTATTATAAATATATTATAAATATTAATATATTTAATAATATATTAATATTAATAATATAAATATTAATATATTTAATAATATATTAATATTAATAATATAAATATTAATATATTAATATACTATAAATAACATTTTTATTAAAAATGAGATCTAAATTTGTTATATTAAATGGATCGATACTTTTGTACGGGTCTACGGCATTTGAATATTAATTATGCCATTATTTGTACTGACTGAATCAACGGTTGCACGTTTTCTTCACAAGATGGTAACTTATTCGGGTTAGGTTTGTTAATAAATTTGGATTAATAATTAATTATTTAATTAATAATTAAAATATTTAATTTTTAATTATAAATCAAATATCAATATATTTAATTTAAAACATTAAATCATTCAATTTAAGATTAAATATCATTATTTATTAATTATTTGAATTGATAATCTGGATCTGGATATTAGTTGTATAAAATTGCAATATATTTAACAGAATGCAAATCTTTTATATCGTAATTCTCTATTCCTGATCAATCCGAAGATTAATAAAATTTTAACTAATATTTGATAATAGAAAGTGTATAATTGAAATTTAAATCGAATATCACTCATTCTAAGTTATTGATCCCAAATTTCTCTGTTTTTAAACTATGTGTGACAATATTTTAGCTTACATCGCTGGTCATCGCATATGTATTTTCGTTTATAAAGCTTTTATCTTAATTTCCGTAGTTCAACTGAAATAAATCTCAATCTGCTAATTATTTTGAGCGATATGACTTAATTAATTTAAACCATTTAAACTTAGTAATTTGAATACAGGTTTAGATTAAAGTTAATCTTATATAATACGAGAATCTGTTTAATTTGACAAGTTCGATTTAATAAATCCTGCAGAGCGATTTTCATTTTCTATACAAAAATAATTTGATTTTTATTTATTTGATATTTATTGTTTATGGTTTGCTACAAACCATTTATTGTTAAAGATTCTTTTTCTAAATGCTAACAACGTCATTTTACAAATATTATTTATGATTAAGAGTTTAAAATTTATATAAAATTATAATTTTATAATTATAATTTATAATTTTGTTTGATATATTTTTTAGAAAAATATTTTTATTTTAGAATTAACATTTTACTCATATACCATTGAATGTACTCATAAATTACATTGATGCGACTGAACTTAATGCTTTTTGTAGATTTCAATTTTACCAAAATTTCAATTCAATTAATAGCATTAATAGCCGTACAATGGTACCGTTAGTAGCTAGGGCGTGTGGAATTGGAAATCGTGAAGGAAGGATTATCTACCTGGGTTATCTACCTGGTTAAGCAGACGGACTGTACCGTCTGCTTCGCTATTTTGTTTTAGCATATCCCGTTTTCTATTGTAAGGGCGTACATTATAATGTGTAGATGTATGTCCGATATATTGCTGTCCGCATGCCCTACATGTGTTCCTATAAACTACGCATTTTGATTTGCAATTAAAACTATTACGGGCTTTATATGATAATTTTGTTTGTTTTGACTTAAAGTCCGTTAAATCCCACATATCCTGGCAATTGTTACACTTACGATCTCCACGCGCACATGAACCTTTGTTGGGTTGCTTATTTTTATGTTTAAGCATCTGATGCTGATTAGATGCGTTGAAGAAACGTATAATTGATTTAAGAGGTGCTAACATGCCATCTCTTTTTAATCGGGAAAAAGCAGCGTTAATTTGCTGCTGTATTGTGGAAAGAGGATGACATTCAAGGACATGTGATAATTTTGCAATCATCGAATTTATTTGGCTCGCTAGTATTCTTCAAAATTCTCATTCTATCTAGTTTCCGTATTTGATCAAATTGTGTTTGGATCTGACGATGTGAGTATCCACGTTGTTTCATTTGACTATATAATACAGAAAGTTCTCGCTCGAAGATCTTGCGATTCAAGCAAATCTTGAGGGTGCGTCTTACCTCATTGCGAATCAGTAGGCGTCTTAGTTGTGGTGGATGACATCTTTTAGCGTGGATATGTTTTTATACCATCCAGTGTGTGACTTATTGTTGATTCGAGCTCACCTTTTTCATTTTTGTATAGTAGACAATCAAGAAAACTCACTCGCTGGGCGGATGGACAATCAAGTGTGAAATTTAATTCGCAAGCATCATTAAATCCTCTAATTAGTTCCTTCAACGAATCGTCATTCCCTCGCCAAGCGATAAACACGTCATCCATGTATTTTTTCCAGAATAATGGTTGAATGTTGATCGATGTCAAAAATGATTGCCTAATATAAATCATGCATAATCCCGTATACGTAGGTCCGACTGGTGTACCCTTTGCGGTGGCACGTATTTGTTTGTATAGCTTGCCGTTAAATGCAAAAATGTTGGACTGTGGGACTAATTTCTATAATCAGCATATCAGGTTTACGCGCTTTCTTTTACAAACAGCTTTATCGTCAAATTCCTAATCGCCTTATGCCGTTCTTGGTCCAGTCAATAATGTGCAATCTTTCCATGTATTTGCTTTTCAAAAATGTTGATAAATTCATCTGTAACTGAAGGTAAATGCAAAAATGTTGGACTGTGGGACTAATTTCTATAATCAGCATATCAGGTTTACGCGCTTTCTTTTACAAACAGCTTTATCGTCAAATTCCTAATCGCCTTATGCCGTTCTTGGTCCAGTCAATAATGTGCAATCTTTCCATGTATTTGCTTTTCAAAAATGTTGATAAATTCATCTGTAACATTCATCTACAACTGAAGGAAAGGATCGTGATAAAGGGTACAATTCAGTATGCAACCATATAGAGATGCCAGGGCCTCAGAGCCAATATTTTCCAACAAGCATTTTCAATATTTCTATTCTACAGTGATCATCGAAAATTCCGATTGTATAAATGTGTTTCTGTCTGATGTGTGATCACTAGTAAAGAGACCTTCTAAAACATCATCTAAAAGTTGTTATTGAATATAAGCACAATGAAATGATGATTAGGCGATTAAGAAGAAGATTAAATAATCAATATTGAAATTGATAAATACAATTTGCATAAAATATGAGCAGGTAACAATATATTATAAAAGAAAAATTAGTTTCCTATTTATTAACAATACTGGCAGAAAGTACATATTAATGCATAGTGGTATCAACAAATTGAATAGTTCGATATCTAACGCGTAGCATTTTGTTTGAATTTACTTAATAAATCAATTAGAAAATGCATTCGTCAATCGTAAATGATATAAAGTCGATTTGCTTTTATTTATTGGGGAATAAGCCAATTTATGATTAAATTGACTGCGAAACTATTGAATTTTAATTTGATGTTTTTAAAAATATCTTTATATTTTAAATATAAAAATTTTATAGTTTGCTAAAAATGTTCATTTTTTTATTTAACTTATTTTCTAAAATTTATTAAATTATTCGTTAATAATTATTTAAATTATTAATAATATTTCCATTTGTTGAATTTTAGTCCAAATAAAGTTTTTTTCGTAATAAGTATTCGTAATAAATGATATCGAATCATTTTAATGATAAATAAAGCTTAATCATTTTTAATAATATCTGAATTATTTTAGGGTCGTAAAATAAATACTAATCCTTTTTATATTTCCTCATATCCAATATTATAAATAAAATTTATGAAATGTTGATTACATCAGCAGTTTTGATTACCTAATTTTATTGTTGGCGAATCAGCTAAATAACCCTAATAATTTCAAGTTGTATCTATTTTGTCAAGACATCGTTTTACATTTGACAGCGGTATATTTTATTGTGAGTCATATGCTATTCAAATTCAATGATGCTTCATTTGCTCTTTCTCTATTTATAACCACATATTTCGTCAAACTTTTTTCAATTGTACGATTCGCAAAATGGGTTAATCATTTGTTTGTATATAACGTGCACTGAAGTATTAAAACGTACGCCTTATAAATTATATTGTATTTATTGAATCATTTGTAAGTCATGATTTTTCAATATATTCTCTAAACATCTTTCGATACTGATTCTTCTTAGTTAAATTAAACTTATTTTGCCACATTATTTCTGTTAACTGTAAAAATTTATTTACTTTAAAAACAGTTACTAATATATTTAAACTATTAATAATTAACCAATTTAAACAGGAATACAATGACTTAAATATCCACATTATTGATTAAAAATACCAAATAAAAACTTATAATTTCAAGTAGATATTCGTCAAATTGATATTTTTTGTGTGATAATGCTAACTCCGAAACGTCAATAAAATTTTTGTATTTCTTCATTGTTTTTTGAAGAAATTCTTCATTATTTAGTAACGAACTCTATTACGAACACCTGTGTGTATCCTAGTCACAATTGGCAACATATTTTTATATATTGAAAATATCACAAATCGAAAGAGGAAAGTTTAGATAAAAAGTACTTGACATTTTAAAATAGGAACGTCGAGCTAAAAAATTAAAAACACTAAATCGAGTTTAGCATTTTTAATTTGTAGATAGTAACATAGCCCATAAAAAAACAAAGTATTTATGCAAATATTTGGACTTCAAAACGCCTACTTTTTGCAAATTTAAAATAGGCTGCATCGAATTCTTATCCACGTGGGAATTTGTTTTACGTGTTCTAATATAGAAAATCGCCTACTACGTGCTATTTTAATTAATATCACGCACTTTTTAAACTTATATAAAGATATTTTTAAAAACATCAAATTAAAATTCAATAGTTTCGCAGTCAATTTAATCATAAATTGGCTTATTCCCCAATAAATAAAAGCAAATCGACTTTATATCATTTACGATTGACGAATGCATTTTCTAATTGATTTATTAAGTAAATTCAAACAAAATGCTACGCGTTAGATATCGAACTATTCAATTTGTTGATACCACTATGCATTAATATGTACTTTCTGCCAGTATTGTTAATAAATAGGAAACTAATTTTTCTTTTATAATATATTGTTACCTGCTCATATTTTATGCAAATTGTATTTATCAATTTCAATATTGATTATTTAATCTTCTTCTTAATCGCCTAATCATCATTTCATTGTGCTTATATTCAATAACAACTTTTAGATGATGTTTTAGAAGGTCTCTTTACTAGTGATCACACATCAGACAGAAACACATTTATACAATCGGAATTTTCGATGATCACTGTAGAATAGAAATATTGAAAATGCTTGTTGGAAAATATTGGCTCTGAGGCCCTGTGCAATTTTACTCTTTTACTTTATGTTTACAATTAAGACATTAAATAATTAAAAAATAATTAGTTTATTAATAGAAATATTAAAAACTAATATTATTTATTAGTTTAATAATTTACTAAGTTATTAATTTTGTTAAAATTTAAAAATACACTAACTGTCTTTGGTATGTAAAATTTGATTTGTAGAAATTGCAATAACTGAATATCTATGAAGCGATATCGACTTCAAAATAAATAATAAATTTATAGCTTTTTAAATTAATAATTTAAAAATATTAATTGTTATGAACTGATTAGTAAATAATTTACAATGTGTTATAATTGAGATTTAATTTTAGAGTTTAATTTATATAAATTGATTTATGCATAATATACGATGTATTCGAATTAATATTAGATATTAGCAGGAGTAACTGCCATTGTATAAGGTTTCGGAGCTGTATTAGTTTTGTTTTTTTAATAATTATCTTTATTAATTTAAATTTATTGGAATTATTCCAATAAATATAAGTAAGATTAAATTATAAGAATTAAATTAATTTAATTATTTAAATTAATTTTATTATTAGTATTTTTAAAAATCAATTTTTATACAATCATAAAATTATTAGTAAAATAAATAAGTTAAATTGAATAATATACTAAAACTGTCATGTTATCATGTTTTGGTGTTCTATTGTTTCTTTCAAAAAAATTATTAATTAAAATTTATTAGAATTATTTTAATTAAAATAAATTGAATTATTTTTATTTATATAATAAATAATTTTAAATAATTGTTATAACATTTTATATAATTTACTTCAATTTAAAATAAACGTCATAATAAATGGCAGACGTTGTATCCGAATTAGAGGTCATCAGGAGGAACTGCTATGCTATCAAATTTCGGCCCCTAACTCGTCTACCCAACATAGCAGCGGAGCCAAATACATGCTAATGATGTATTTCCTCTGAAATAACTATCTAGTATCTTATTCTAATGCAAAGTATATTATTTATTATCCATCCATAAAAATTTGCCACTTAAGAGTTTAAATTTATTCTTTATATTATTGTGTTGATTTATATATTTTACTATTTTCTGCTTGATGTTATTTTTATAGTAACCTAGTTTAAAATATGCATCTATTAATTTAAATAATTTTAAAGAAAGCCAATATCATTACAAATTGTTGCAATTCTTAAAATTTTTTATTTAATGTATTATATTTTATATTATATGGTATGCATGAATGCTCATGCAAAAATATGTTTCTTGTAAATTTAAATATGTCATCTTTACGATATAAATTAATAGTAGTTTTAGTAAATGTTAATTTAATGTTCATATCTAGATATACACATTCTTTATCAAGAATGAGGCTATCTGGATTAATGTGCTCACTAATTGAATAAAAATTATTAGAATTAAATACATATATCATCAATGTATCGAAACATATTTTCAATATATTTATAATTATGTATATTATATATACATAATTATATGTATATATAATTATAT